>DWMZ01006402.1:0-10340 GCA_018249855.1 Eueides tales michaeli | reverse complement strand
CAAACTAAGTTTTTATTACGGACTGTAATAACTGAGATAAGAGAAGGTCCTCTTTATTACCCGACTGTGGACTAAAAGTGTAATTTACTTCATTTTAATGGATCTTCCAATTTTTGCAAAGTATGTAGATAGAGTTTAATCACTCTGTTTTTCGTAACTGTGTGTTTTAGAAATAATATTATTAATAATATGCCCCAAATTCAGTGGAAAATGGGGAACGGAAGTATCTCAATGGGAACGGAATGTCTTAACACTAGGTTCCCAAGTTTCCTCTGCCTACTTCGTTATGTGCGAGAAGGTACCAATACTGTATTGCCGCCTCAAGACATTTGTGTTGAATGGCAGAACTAAACGCCGTTACTTTCCCCATTACATAGAAAGCATTATATATCATTTTTACCCCAAATAGGAATTGAACATACAACCATCGTGAATACTGAGACACATATTGCGCCACAATGGTCTCAATAGCAAAAAGTAATCAAGCATTTACCATAATCAGTGATACCAGACCCCAACGAGACACGCCTATTGTTCAAAAAGACGCGTACACAAAAAAAAAAACTGTATACAACTGTATAAAACTGTATACGACTGTATACAACTGTATAAAACTGTATACAGTAATTAAAAAAAATCGATCTTTTCTTACTTAGGGGTAGGTAAGGTTAGGTTATATGAAAAATGTGTGGTGAGAAAGCCTACCCCTATAATCATTCTAAAACGCGTGTTGAAGGGTCGATAGTGATGGGGTTGCTTCATATCGATAGTTATTTTTTTGGATAAATATTGTTCTGTATAAGTATTTGTTATCGAAACGTAATTTTGACAGATGATTTTTTTAAATTTAATTAAATGGTACATAATTATAGATCATAAATCATAATGTTGCCAATATAAATAAAAGAAAAAGTTATTTTAGTATATATAATAAAATAGAATTAATTATGATAATTAGACTGAAAAAGTGGATGGTGAGAGATCTAAAATAAGATTTTTTAAACAAAACATTAATATAGTACATAGAAAAACTATGTAAAAGCAATCTTAAGATATGAACTCGCCACCATCAAATACTAAAGTAAAGTAAAGCATAAATAATTAAAACTAAAATTGTACTCTATCAATATACGAGGGTGTTTTTTGACAAATAAAATAATATAGTGTACATCACTAGTTTCTATCTATTTTTCTCTTGTCTCTTTAACATTGTTCTTTAGCAAAATATTTTTTGCTTCACGCATTTTGCATATAAACAAAACAGAAAGATTATCAAGTATAACCTAGTGTAAAGACACTCCGTTCCCATTAAGACTTTGCCCCATCCCTAGAGCGAGGACATAAAAAAAACCGATTCCCTGAGTAGGATTCGAACCAACAATATCTGGCAACAACAGTCCCACGCTTGTGCATATGCGCCACCACAGGCCTCAGTGTTGAAAGTGACAGAGGCGGCAAGTGTTGGGCAGGCATTTGTTCAACCATAGACAATAGGGAAAAAAAATCTGTTTTATTCTACATAATAAGACAGAGAGAATATAGTAACTCTCTTTTCATCCAAATTCGAGTTATACGTGTTGTGTGGCGGAGCTTAACGTCGTTCTGTCTCTTTGTTGATAAAACGGAAAAATGGTTATCATTCGTTCTTTCGACTGATATATTAAAATTACCTTGAAATTTTTAATTTATCCTAAGTATTCTTATATAATTCAAAATTATATTTTGTAAGTTTGACACTGTATTCCATACATGGCGGGTAGGCAGAAGAAGCACGTGAACATAATGATAAGACACTATTTTCCGTTCCCAATTTTCCACCGAATTGGAAACATTGCTTGTTTGATGCAGAAATCAACGCCGTGTTTACCTCACTACTTTAATATAATTAAAATGACATTTTCATCCATTGCCTACTCAAAATTTGGTCCAGACGGTCATAATTGGCGTAAAACCTTAGAAAATCTCATTTGTTTGGTAAACGAAGTGAAAATTCATCATCTTGAACTAAATTAGGGCGCCCTTTAATTATTGAGAGGACTCTATACAACTTGTACAGTGTTACGAATTTCTTCTATTACCAAATTCACGTTAAAACTTTTTGACATTTGACACGGAAATGGTGTTGCTATGTTATTGGATGATGTCATTTCAAATTGCGTTTAAAATTAAATAAATATATAGATAAATATATTTCTATATATATATATATATATATATATATATATATATATATATATATATATATATATATATATTATAAATAAATATTTAATATTTCCATTTAAAATATTTAAAGTTTCATTTCTTGGCTCTGATAACAAGTCAAAAGCGCGGCGTTGAGTTCCGCCACTCAACACGCAACGCCACAAAAATTCGGCGGAAAGTGGGGAAGGGAAGTGGAGCGGAGTGTTTCAACACTAGGTTCCCAAGTTCCCTCTGCCTACCCTGCCATGTGTAGGATACAACGTGGAGCTGACAGAGAGAAATAGATGAACTGAATGAGCAATTATTAATAGGAACGGAGTGTCCATTCACATTAAGATATTTTCGTTCCTGACTTTCCACATAATTTAAGGTATTGCGTGGTGGAACTCAACGCCGCGCTTTGCCCTGTTACCAGAGTGAAACAATGAAGATATTAAATATTTAATTTCCTCGCATGGATATCGAATCCATGTCCTGTCGTGTTTACAGTCACTTTTATTCTACTGAGCCACGATACCTTAATGTATTAAATGATTTGTAAATGGACTTATCGCCCTTCGCTTACTTTTTTAGCAAGAGCATTTTGTTTTCTTCGCCTTAAATTAAAAAAAAAAACAATTTTTACATTACAGAGTTTATGAAAAAACTGTTATTGCATCAAGAACAATATAATAATATTAATAATTTTGAATAAGTATTTAACTCCAATTAATTTCCATATACAAAATCATTGTTAATGCAAATTTAGAGGCAAAAATCTTTAATATTTTTACTTCCCACTCAACACGCAATTGTCTTGAAAATTGAAAAGTAGGGAAAATAATTGTCTAAATGGGAACAAAAACACTAAATGTCGCAACAATAGGTTCCCTCTGCCTTCCCTACTATCTGCGGGATACACCGTGCACCTAAGAAAAAAAAAACTTTTGTACAATTTTCCACAAAATCCTAACCATACTTTTAACTATTAATAAAAAAAAACCCTTCCCCATATATTTCAAATAAATACAAACTATCGATACATCTTGAAGCACATCACTACACGCTCAGACGGTCCCTATCGATCCAGCATCCGCCTTCCCACAATCACGAGAAACTATTGACCTTATATTTTTAGTTTCTCAATAGAGAACGCTAATATTAGAGAATATTATATACGACGGTCCCGGGTTCGATTCTGGGAGAGGTATTAAGTTGAATTTAATCTGTAGGATGATATTGTTTATTGTATATTACTCATTTTCACGCTCTGTCCCGCAAATGGCAGGGTAGACAGAGGGAACATGGGAACCTAGTGCTGAGACATTCCGTACCCTTCCCCCATTTGACGCCAAATTTGAGATATTGCTTGTTGAGTGGCGGAACTCAACGCCGCGCTTTGCCTTGTTACCAAAGCGAAGAACAGAGATTAAATACTTAACATCTTTGTGTGAGGGTCGAACCCACAACCTGTCGTTTACAGTCACACGCTTGCGACCACAACTGGCCTCAATTGTGTATTGATTTTGTGATATTCATAAACATCAATATTAGAAAAAGGTTTAAGCTCATTGTGACTGTAACTCGTTTGCATCGAGTCCGTAATTCTTTTATGGGACAGTGTGTACGCTTTTACAATAGGATCCCAGAAAACGTCTGAGAATTTTTGTATTTCACAATTTAAAAAAGTTGTGAAAAGACGTTTGTGTGTTAAAGGTTATTATCATACTAACGATTTTATAAATGATAACACGCCTTGGGAATAAAATGCTCGCTCCAGGCTTTTTCAAATGTATCATTGTCAATTATAATTATATGATGTAAAGTTTTGGTTAAAAAAAAAGACATGTCCCGCTGAGTTTCTTTCGCCGGTTCTTCTCAGGTCTGAGGCAGTAACTTTAGTGAACTGGTGGTAAATTGTTTGACGTTCAAAAAACGAAACTTGTAACTTCTTATTTTGAATATTTTCATATACCATAGCATTACCCCCTTTGATTCTAAATAACTTATGTGATACATCATTATGGCCTAACTCTATAAATGCTCTTACACAAAATAAAATATCTTTTCAATTAAAACGGTGGGCTTAGATTAGGTTCCCAGGTGACCAGGTTCCCTCTATTTATCCTGCTATATGTAAAATACAGAGTAATACTTAAGAAATGTCTTTAATATAACGGAGAAATGGACAGAAGCTTTCATGATATCTTTGCCTACTTTACACAAGATACGTGAATACAAAACTTGAGAACGTCTTATCACTTTTTGGCAGCGTCTGATTGTAAACACACAGACTGTAGGCTCTATTCTTATTTAGGAGAATATTTTTTTTTATATTTTATTAGATTAGGGCTCAGTCTATAAAAAGGGCGGCGTTGAGTTCCGCAACTCAATGCGCAGAATCATGAAAATAGAACAAAACAATTAAAAATGATTTTTTTCACGCACGAAATAGCACGGAGAGATAAAAAAAAATGTTAACAAATATTTAGTGCAAGGTAAGACCGGTCTAAATGTACCAATGGCCAATGAACTCCGTTCTACAAAAATAAAAACTTCGACTTCTTTGAGTACCTACAATATATGTAAAATTTTGTCCATTTAAATAAATGGTCATATAAACTTAGTGATAAGACACTACGTTCTCCATTTTCGACTTACGTCTATTACGTTTCCAGTCAGATTTCAGATCAATTAAACAAAACATTCAAAACAATACTATCTTCTTTTTTTAGCTCCCGCACAAGGGTAGGCAGAGGGAACCCGGAAACCTAGTGTTATAACACTCCGCTCCATTTCCGTTCCCCACTTTCCGCCGAATTTGAGGCATTGCGTGTTGAATGGCGAAACTCAACGCCGCGCTTTGCCCTATTACCAGAGCGAAGAAATGAAACATTAAATATTTAAATTGAAAATATTAAATATTTCATTTCCTTGACTGGAGATCGAAGTCACACGCTTCTGCCGCTGCGCCACGACAACCCTCGAATACTATCTTAAACGACAAAATTCGTACTAGCACTACCCACAATAACAAATGATACATCATACAGATACAATAGACAGATTGAAACAGAGAAATATATAAATAAACCAGCAAAGGCAAGTACGTTTCATAATTGAAGTGTTGCTTTGTCATATAAAGCAATGCATAATGAGATGCCGGGCTCTCGTCTCGCGCTGACAGAATACTTTTTTTCTACCACAAGTGCACTCTTATTATATGAATTATAAAATATTACTTCTATGTTTGCGTTGTGTGGGATCGATTTTGTATGTGATATTTATAAGTTTTTTTTTCGTTATCAACACTAGGGGAGGTTCGGGTTGAGAGGGCCATGCTTGTTTTTTGTTAATTTATTTTAGATATTATAATTGGATGAAATACTTATAGTATGCGTGATCGGAGTGTTATATTGACAGTTGCTTCACGCTGTATCCCGCACGACTCCCGTTCTGTTCCATATTTACAAACAAAACTTACTATACATTGACAGTTATTCAAATTAAAAAAAAAACTTTCATTATTATTTGTTTCCAATATTAAGTGAAAATTTCTTTTCAAGACTCATTTTGAGGTTAGAATTAACTGAAAATTTCTTTTTAAGACTCATTTTGAGGTTAGACAGCTGTTATTATTACAAAAATATAAGAAATTAGAAATTAGAAGATCAATTGACTAAGAACTTCAATTGACTAAGTTTGATTGATTACCCCCATTCCCCTATAGGGGAGTGGTAAATGTTTTGAATTGACAATATTTTCCATTTATTTGTTGCTAAACACAATTCTATAATTATTTACACAGAAACACGCATTGTGTTTTTTTTAAGATTACTAACTATTAATATCGTTTTTTTAATCTGCTTCTATATGAGTTTATAAAATAGTAGTTCAGTAGCATACTCTTTTTAATATAAATGACTAAAAATATAGTTGATAATTAAAAACAATCAATAAGAAAAACTCTAAAAACTAAACAAACAAATAGAAAAAGCGTCGATATTTTTCAAACTACCCTGACACATGACAGATCAAGTCACCTGTCAAACCAAAATCAGTTCATCCATTAGGAGTTACGACAAGTGGCAGTCATACAGAGACACGTCAAGCTTACAACATTCTTCTTTTATATAAAACGGAATAATTCGACACTTAACTCTCCACAAAAACAAAACTTAGGCATATTTAAAACAGACAACGCCACCGTCTACAGTATAGTGACACAAGTGCGTACTAGAGAATTAAAACTTGCATTTTACACAGAAGACCTCGGTGAAGTTGAATTTTTGAATATATGAATAATAATTGATAACTTTCCAGGGGTTTAAAAGGGTTTAAAATATATATTTTTTAAGCGTTTCCACTGTTTTAATGTATACGTATGGATAGAGTAAGAATTTCACGATATTTTTGTATTTAAAAAAATTGAGTGAAGAAAATAGAGAGAGAAGACGAGAATTTGGAGTATTGAGAGTGAAATATTGGTGTATTATTTGATTCTTTTTATATTAAATTGTAGGATTTGTAACGAAGAACTTTTAATTGTTTTTATTTTAATAAGTATTTAGTAAGAATTCGCGATATTTTTGTATTAAAAAAAAATTGAGTGAAGAGAAAAGAGAGAGAAGAAGAGAATTTTCAGTATTGAGAGTAAAATGTTCGAGTATAATTAATTTTTTTTTTATATTAAATTGTAGAATTTATAACGAATAATTTTTACTTGTTTTTCTTTTAAAGCTTCTTCATTTCATGATTAAATGAAAATCTCCTTTATTAAACGATAGCAAAGCATGTTATATATTAATAAATAAGCTGACTATCTATATAAAGTTTGATTAAAATCTGCTTAGTACTTTCATATACATTGTATTTATATATTAATCAAAAATTTTTGACATTCCAAGGCGATTGTATACGTAAATATCATTTAAAAAAGATCTTCATTTATAATTAAATAAATAATAGAAAAACTTTTTATAATTAATAATATTTTTATACGTAATAATATGAAAGACGCGAAGAAAAAAAATATAGAGAACCCACCAAAACAAAAGACATACAGTTTTGATGTACACCGCCTAAAGTCCCAAATCTGTATGCTGATTGGCGTAACTCAACACCGCGCTTTATATATACATCGGTACACAACAAAAAGAATATATGAACACTAAACTAATACTTTATAAGATATTCTCTCTGTTCCATACAAATCATATTCGAACAAAGCGAAATTATGATATAAAATGTATACATGTATGGAAATTGAATAAAGTACGATGGAGTCTTTTAGGGAGACCCTTGTGTGAATATATAATGTTGAAAGACAGTGCTTTTATATGACATTGGTCCTTTCCTTTCCTTCTTTAGCTTCACGCTGTATCCCGCACATGGCAGGGTAGGCAGAGGGAACTTGGGAACCTAGTGTTAAGACACTCCGTTCCACTTCCGTTCCCCATTTTCCGCCGAATCTGAGGCATAGCGTGTTGAGTGACGGAACTCATCGCCGCGCTTTTGCCTTGTTACCAGAGCGAAGAAATGAAACATTAAATATTTAAATTGAAAATATTAAATATTTCATTTTTTAGCTAAAATAATTTAGAACAATGTTCTTTTAGCGATTTTCATAAGATATTTTATTTTTTAAAAATAACTGAGAATCGAATTCAGAACTGCCGTGTGTATAGTCAGTTACTATAAGGTTTGTTAAAATTGGTCTGTTAACAATTAATTATATATTTTGTTCCATTTTATTTAATTCCATTTTAAATATAGAGGAGAACGGGGTATGATAGGATCAATGTAATATAAATTAACTAAAAATTAATGCATTGGTAAATTATTTTAAGTTGAATATTTTTTTTCATTCATTTAAAAAAACAACGATCAAAAGAGAAAACTCAACTTTTAAAAATACTTCTTCTTACTTAGATTAAATGATGTTGAATTGTCATTTACTTTTGAAACCACTTTGGTAGTATATATTATGTATTTGGCTTCCAATATGGCTAACATGAGCCTGATTAGTTTCTGAACAAAAGGCAAATTCTAATTAAATTAAGATAAGATAAGGCGCAGTGTTAAGAGCTGTCTAACGCCATGCTTATCTCTACTTGTGGAAAGGGAATAGAAAAAGAATAAATGTATTTAGAGCTATTTTTCACGGAGGCTTTACTATTGAAGTAATAATTTTGTGTTAATCTATCAGCTTTAACTTATTTTTTGGTAACAATTTTGGGGTAGATACAAAAAAAAACCAAGGATAGGCACACTACACCCACAGGACGGAGAGTGTAGTGACATACCACCAAACCGTTAAAAGAAATAAAGATTATTCTTTATCAAATTTACAAGGTACAAAAAGCAATGAATACAATTTTATTGAAACCGCAACCAATTATTGTTCATTCGCTTATTCGTTCATATGAAAAGAATCATAAAAGATTATTGAAGAGTATAAATTGATTATTAATTTTTGACTTCGAATTAATATTGGTATTGCCTCTGTGGTGTAGATGGATAATACTGTACTACAAACGCGGTAGTTGTGGATTCGATGTTATAAATGAAATAATTTTCCTTTACATGATATTTTTACACTGGGGGTAGTAATCATTTTTGGCTCGGCTCGATTGATAAGGCCTAAAATTGATTTTAAAAAGGCTATATTTGCAATGCTAATACAAAAAAGCTAGTCATTTTGGTCTATCTATCTATATATTTTTTTGAATAAAAAATAATGGCAATTTTGTGACAATAATAGGTGATTTAAGTCATATATGTATAACAGTTTAAGTCAGTATATATAAATATATTCAATAAAATTAAATAAAACCCGTCGGATACTCGGTTAATAGCAACCTGCATCTGTTAAGTAAAAAATAGTTTTGTGTAGAGTTATCTAGAATAGAAAATCCCTGACTTCAACGTCCAGTTGTGAAATATCCGAAAGTTTGATTTTGGGAGTGTTGTTACCAAGCTCTAATTACACAAATTATAAATTTTAGTAGTACCGTGACCACGGACTACTGAAAAATGTTCGACACGTAGGGTTCCCAAAAATGTATAAATATCAATATACGCGATTAATCCTTAAATTATTATTTTTTTTCAAATCATAAATTGTTCATCACACAATGTCTTAGTAAAAATTAAACGAAAAGTTCAGAACTTAGTGACTTGACACTACATAAAATTTATTGTATTTCATACTATACAGTAGTGATATTTCAATTGTTAATATAACGAAAACAATCTGAATAATAATCTGATCTGGGGTGAGTTTAAAGCTTAATATGTGAATCTAAATTATTTATTTCATTTATTTTCAACGAAAATTAAGTAGAATTTTTTTTCCATTTCATTTAGTAAATAAGAAATGTTTTTTAATTTTAGAAACTTGACGTTGAAATTGATAAATATATTCTTTTAAGTCCACGAATACACGTTCGATTCCCGCGTTGAAAACGTAATCATGTCAAAATGACGTCGTACACGCCTCCCTCAAGCTTTCTCTATCTTTAATATGTCAAATTATATGTATAATTTAAGTAAATGGAAATAATAACAAGGCTATGTATATCACGTATGTACTATTAACGTGAATACAAAATTTGAACTTTTTCGTTTAGTGACTACCATTTTATAGTAAAAAAAACTAATAAAAAAAAAAATGGTGGAAAAAATACCGCGAAAGTCATAAATACTCTTTTGATAATTTCTAAAATTATATAGATCGCCCGTCGCCCGTACTTTGTTTTTTTGCGTAGATGAGGTAAAATCGAAAGTCTTGTTTATTTCCGTTGCTGAAAGATTTTCAGGCAATCCTCTCTTAATGATCTTCCTTCATTTCCTACAAATTTGATCTTTCTAAGTCCTATAATTTTGTCTGTGCGAAATGTCTGTCTATCACTCAGTATATATATAATAAATTGACTTTTAAATCCGAAATACAGATATATTAGTTCAAAGCACAATTCAAAAGAAACATTTTTACAACGCAACAGGTATAATTCATAGATTTCTGCAGAAAAAAAATACAAAACGAATATACTTTATGCTTTATTTAACAATGTATCGTATATTAAATAATTGAAAGTATGCAAAATCTACCCCGTCTCCCCTTTCTACCCTCGGGACGCACTTAGAAGTATCTT
>DWMZ01006401.1:0-10341 GCA_018249855.1 Eueides tales michaeli | reverse complement strand
TAAAGATCCACTCGTGATATAAAGATGTACGATTTGAAAAATAAAGTAGCGTTAGTTACAGGTGGGGCTGCAGGTATCAGCGCTGCGATCGTAAGAGAATTTCTAAAAGAAGGAGTGAAGGTAAGAATGAAAAAAATATTAGCTTTATATAATTTACATTCGTATACTTAATATTTCATTTTTTTTTCATTTGCACCATAATCTTAATTCTCCTTCTAAAGAGACGAGTTTTTGCTGCATTTTCTGTTAAATTCGCCGCCTAACTCTTTGGTTAGCCATATATTGGGACCTATATTTGTAAAATTTGGCAATAATTAAGAACTTGTCAATTTTTATAAGTTAGGCTTCCCGTTGTTTGACAATGCTGAAATTAGTACGGAAACGTTAAACTATTTTTAAGTTTTAAATGTCGATAGTCATTCAAGGGAACCTGATTCACGGCACGATAGTTTTAATTGTTAAATGTAGATTGATAAGCTCGTTTACCTTTGAAAATTTACTTTGAGTTCACAAGTAACAGGAAGGAAAATGCAAAAATAGAAAGGAACAATTTATTTTCCAATTTCGTCTGAACGATAATCTAATTGATTATTACACATTTTCCTTTTTAATATTCTATTCTTGGATACTTATTTATGGAAGGTGTATGAACGATTGTTAGGCTACAATTGTTTTAATGAAGCATTTGATAAGATAAAATTTTATAATTGTTAACTCTTTTTAAGCCTTTAGCATAAACGACAGTATCATATTGTATTTTAATCACCTCTTATTTGAATTAAATACATTTTGAAATGTATCTTAGAATTACCCTTAGATAACTGGTAATGCCGAATTTTATAATAAATATTTTTAAAAATATTACAGATTGTCTTCATTTTAGATATAAATGAAGATGCTGGTGGCGCCTTGGAGGTAGAGCTAGGTGAAAAATACGACATAAATAGAATTAAATTTATAAAATGCGATGTCGCTAAAGAAGAAGAATTAAATAAATCGTATCAACAGATAATTGAGGATAATTTTTACATCGACATAATTGTTAACGGTGCAGCCATCGCAAACGATATGGAATATAGAAAGGAAGTTGAATTGAACCTGGTAAAATATTTCTATTTTAAACATTTTTAAACTAAAATGAATGATGAATTTAAAATATTGCTTTGACCGTCACTCTAATAAGATAAAACGCGATGTTTGGTTCCGCCACTAAACACATCCCGACGTTTTAAATTCTGTTGATAATATAGAACGGCCTGGTGTCATACTAGGCCTATGTCTATAAATGCTTATATTTTTTACATACAATATTTCGTGGATAAATGTATTTTGGAGAAAGCAAAGTATATATATTTTCATTTCTGCTTATAATACATTAATTTGATCTAAAATTAAATAAATCTGAATTCAATACACTTATAAATTAACAAAATTAATGTTTCCTAAAGTTATAAATTAAAAAAGACGATATTCATACATTTAAATGAATACATGCAATTTTCAGACGGCTCTCATCGCAAGTTCTATAAAGGGACTAGAATTAATGCGGAAAGACAAAGGAGGGAGAGGAGGTACCATTATTAATATATCGTCCGTTAGTGCACTGTCATTGTTGTCACCTAACGCTTTTGTTTACGGTGCCACTAAAGCGGGAGTTCTCCATTTCACGAGCAGTATTGGGGTAATTGATTGTAATTATAGTATTATTATTTATTTTTTTTAGCTTCACGCTTATCCCGCACAAGGCAGGGTAGGCAGAGGGAACCCGGGAACCTAGTGTTAAGACACTCCGTTCCACTACCGTTCCCCACTTTCCGCCGAATTTGAGGCATTGCGTGTTGAGTGGCGGAACTCAACGCCGCGCTTTTGCCTTATGCCAGAGCGAATAAATAAAACATTAAATATTTTAAATTGAAAATATTAAATATTTCATTTCCTCGACTGGAGATCGAACCCAGAACCTGTCGGTTACAACCACACTTTAATGCCCCTGCGCCACGACAGGCCTCAATATTAAATTTTTATTGTTAGTCTGATTATTACTTTTAGAATAATTTTGGTATACAACTTATTTGGTTACAAGGAAATATTGAAAAGATACAGTTTCATGAAAAAGGTTGAAGCATAAAAGCATAAACGCATTTGTATCTTCATTGTTCACAGTTTATAGTCTCATAGACACTTGTCGTGGCCCAGAGGCACAAGCGTTGGACTGTAAGCGACAGGTTGTGGATTCTATCCCTATTCGAAGAAGTTTAAAATACTATTTCTATATATTATCAAAAGAAATATTTAATATTTTTTTCTTGGCTCTGGTAACAAAGTTCGGCGCGGGGTTGAGTTCCGCCACTCAACACGCAATACCTCAAATTAAGCGGAAAGTGTGGAACAGAATGGAGGGTTTTAACACTAGGTTCACAAGTTCCCGTAGCCTACCCTGCCACGTGCGAATATATAATATGATATATAGAATGCTAATATAAATATTTAACCGTATGTTTTACCCATTTCTAATTATATTTCTATTTGTTAACTTATAATAGACAGACAGATAAAAGCAGTCAGAATATATTATAACATAATTATTAGGCAAGTGTGGACATTTTGGAATACTAGAGCTATTTTGTAATAAAGCCAATGATTTACGTTATTGAAAAAACATTTTTAGAACGTTGCCTGTTTACTTATGACCATATGACCATAAATATTGAGAAATATTTATATCTCATCATTGGTTGGCAATAAAAAAAATGAGCACGAGAGTGCAAATAGAATAAACATTATTTTAGATTATTCCATTTAATTTTTTTTTATATGTAATTGTATACCTACATATATAATTTTCAGAAAGAGGGTTACTATTCAACAACGGGAGTACGAACAATATGTATGTGCTTTGGATCAACAGACACCGACATGATACATGCAGTTAAGAGTTTCGATGAAGATATTACCAAAAATATTCACAAATATGTGAAATATTTTCCTATGCAGACGTAAATATTTAAATTTTATTTTGTATTTAATATCAACTGTAGCTGACAACTTTGTGTAGTTCCACTGTTTTCTGCTACCGTAGAAATTTTAGAAAATTGTTTCTTGGGATGATTAACCACGGGACAAGATGATGAGCATAACTATACTCAGTTAAAAATGATTATTTAAGAGTTGAAGATCGAAGTGAGACACAAAAATATATAAACACTATCGTCACACATTTATGTGCATTCAGCTGTGCAATTGGTATCAATTTAGATGAACCACTCAACCATCACACAAGGACTCAACGGAACGGAGACTCTTAACACTAGGTTCCATCAGCATATACTGCAGTGTGGAGGATACAGCGAAAAGATAAAAAAATGTAATACTACCCTTACTACCCAACAAAAATTGTTTGTTTGTGTGTCGCGTAAATAAATTCATGCATTTGAAAGAACATGGTAATTTCGATACTACAGACAGATACTTCAATTTCATTCATGTAGTAGATGTATAAATTAAAATTCGGCACCATTTTGAACATCTTTTGCTAAGATATATAAGATATGAATAGGTTCATGAGAAATAGAAACATAAATAAATGTTTACAAAGGTGGGCTTATCTCTATAGGATATCTCTTCCAGCCAACCAGTGGAAGTGATGAGTGACACTCAGCTGGAAAAAACACACCAAGTACAACTATAAGAATAACCTATTAAATACAAAACTATACTTCTACAATATTACAAAATATAAAAACATGTATAAGATAAATATAAATATCTATCTTATACATGTTTATAGGTTTATAAATATACAACTATTAAAAATATTCATATAATATACATAAACAAGAACAAATATATAAATGCACACACATACATACATACATATACATATAGGTACATTATATGATAAATAAACGTACAATATTTATGAGACGATAATGCGATCGTTGAACTCATAACCACTGTCTGAGATCTAAGTGTCTAAAGCAGCCATTATATATTTTTTTTAATTTTTTGCTTATATGTGGCATAAACAGAAAAGGGTTTTTTGTAAGAATTTGGCATTACTCTGTGGTATGTCAAGTGTCAGTGTGACGCAAGACCGCCTAAAACGTGTAGGAGTAGGACGCACGAAGAAGGCGAAGTCGATTGGGAGCCAATGCAGCAGAGCTCGGGCTCGAAATGAGGAACGTGATCATACTTACGTAGACCATAAATATCACATATTCCGAGGCGAGGTTTTGAAGAGGCTCTAGGTTATTGTGTAGCTCTTCGGTTACATCCAAATAGCAGACATTGGCGTAGTCAAGAATGAGAAGAGATTGCGCTAGCATAATTTTGGTTTTAGCGAGGAATTATGAGAAACACTTAAGATAATGGAAGGAGAAATGCATACGTTTGCTGCTATCACTGATATGCGATACCCTGAACATATTACAGTCAATAGTTACACTTAAATCTTATATTTTGGTATACTATGAAATTTCAATTGCCGAGTATAAAAAAACCGGTGTTGCGTTCCAATTTGTTCTAGCTCTAAGTTTATTACTGCCAATAATATTCACTTGCGATTTTTTTGGGTTAACTGATAATCCAAAAGATTCAGCTCAAGTTTGAATAGCAGTAAGATCTTTATTTCAAGCCGCTATAGCAACAGGAAATTGATTCAAGTTGCAATGATGGTATAACTTAACGTCATCTGCATCCAGAGCTGCTGAAATTCAGTAGAACCATTACGGTTGCTTGTTGTTGACCATAGCACGTGTCCCGTGATATTCAAGAAGCAGTAAATGTGCCGTGGAGTAGACGGAATCCAGATTGGGAAAGACACAAAATATTATTAGAAGAAGGAAGGGTGTAAAGTTGATTATTGACTATGGATTCAAGGACATTGGATAGGACTGTAAAGATAAATATTGGACGATACTCAGTAACACTGGTGGGGTAACAGGTTTTAGGTAAAGGCACGACATAAGCATTCTTCCACTGAGCAGGAAAAACATTAAACATCAGAGAACAATTAATTATATGCGTGACCACTGGTATAATACTTTCCAACGCAGAAAGAATCATCTCGAGATTGAGATAATCACTACCAGTGGCTTTGAATGAGGTAGACAAATTTTAGACAGAAAGATGAGAGTTTCACTTTTTATTTGAGGACTTATATTTAAAGCTGGTGTTCTAAAAAAGAAATTTAAACAATGTAGACTCAACGAGTTTACTAAATATTATAATTTAGATTGGTCATTCATAGTTCTTCATATTATATTATATTCCAGATCCTACAATTTTTATATATCAATAGATGATAATTTACACGTGACGCTCGTTTTTTTTGTTTCTTATAGTTTAACTGAACCACTACGAACTAACGTTGCCAAAATAAATTAATAATAGAAATTTGTCCAGTAGTTCAGAGGATGTGTTGGTATGGATAAACAGACAGACAGACAGAAAATTTTAAATAATCGTATACTGATCTATTACTATTGATCTACATTGTTTTTTCGTAAATGTGTTTAATGTACGTGCAGACATTTATTTTACAGCTTTATTATACTATTGATAGATTTTTACATATTTGCTATATTTTCCATGTAGGCACATATCATTATTTTGATTGATATCCAAACATACGAATATTAATAATATGAATATTAAATAATAATGATAAATGGAATAAATGAAAAATACAAATTTTTATTATATTTTTTTCTCAATTGATCTTACAATTACGTCTTAGCTTCACGCTGTATACCTAGCAAGGTAGGCAGAGAGAACGGAGTGCTAAACGTTACGGTCTCGGCATACCTCTTCCGCCTCATTGACTGTCACCTTTCTCTTCATACATGCCTTCCGGGGGTCCTCATGCTCTTTACGTGACCCTACTCCAGTATCGTAGATAATTTGTTTTCAAAGGTCGGCCGAGGTCTTCGCCTCCCTTCCTTGCCACTCTCGTTTTCCTTTATAGATCTTAATTGCGATTTTTTCATCATTCATTCGCTCGACGTGCCCAAACCACCTGAGCATGTTATCTTCATTCTCTCTGTGATATTCACGCTAGTACAGTATGGTAGTAAATACCATTCTGTAGGTATATCTCTTCATTGGGTATGCTCTATGCAGCTAAGCTGACTCCGCATATCCTACGAAAAGATCGCATCTCCACAGTATTCATCTTTCTTACATTCTTTTTCTGTAATACCAATGTACGTTTCGCTGCCCTACAACAGCGTCGGTACCAACACTGCACTGCACTGCTCTACATTTTGTATCGTTCGTCTCTTTTGCAAGACATACTACCCATATATTGTCTCGCCCACTTGCTCTAATATCTTATCATTTACGCATTTCGCAATCATGTCGTATTAAAAATTTCCTTACTGAGCCGTTATGGTGTCAAATTTAATTCATTATTTTTTTCAGAGCGCAAGTAGCGGCTCAAGGTACAATAGAAGCCTACAAAACTGGCAAAAGTGGCAGCGTTTGGGTTGTTTGGAAAAAAGTAGCAGACATAACAGACAAAGTCGATGAAGCTTATGATATAATGAAGGGAGATTGGTTGAATTAATGAAGATAAAAAAAAACACTAACTATAAATTTAATTAACGTTATGTTATACTTGATTTTTCTAATTTAAGCTTTTACGTGTAAAAAAGAGTATACTTTCTACCTGATTTTAAAGATGAAATAAGTAATAATTAATGTTAGTTACTGGTTTAAAAAGACTTTTCTTGATTAAGAAACACTTAATAAACTATTTAGAATTTTACAATGTTTTTATTATCTCGTCGTCTATAGGACCTATCTTACCTTTGGAGTAGATAAATTTTAAATACAGTCTAAAATACTTATTTCGATAAATCTTATTAAAAATATATATAAAAATTTGAACATCGCCTTTTGGTACGTTCTATGTGTAGAACTTTGTATTTATTTGTATGCACTTTAAAAATAGTAAAAACAGTCTCAAGTATTGCAAAAAAATGGAAATTCTGTAGAGAAACAATACATTTATTTATACTATAAAATCTACTATTATATGGAAATGAATTGTATTCTGTAAAAGGTCATGTTGTTATTGCGGTTTTATTGCTTGAAAAAAAATACTGTAAGAATTAAATATACTTAGTTATATACGTATGTGTCGAAGTTGACTAAACAATATTTATTTTATATTTACGTTCATTTTTCATAAGTAAGAATCATTTTATTATATTTCGAACTTATAGGTAAATTTGTACGTTAAGCTTCGTACGAGTAAAGTAATCATCTTTAATAATAAATTTAAGCTACACATCTCTTTTGTCTTATCACTAGAGGAAGAACGAAGAGCTAAGCGCTACGATCTCTGCATACCCCTTTCGTGTATATTTACATCTTAGACTTGGTCAGCTAATCGGACGCCACATACTCCTACGAACAGTTGCATATTTCATTATTCTTCTACAAAACCTACGTTTAGCTGCTATGACAACGGCCTTAGAACCAGCACTGCGTTGTGTACGGCAAACGTGTAACTTTGCTGATGTCTGACGTATAATAGAACATATCAGAACAATGGTCCTGGGCCGAGCCACATTACTATGTCAGGTCAAGCAAGCATAGGCCGATTTTTGATAATTTTGAAATCGAATATACGTCTACGACCTTACGTCTTCCTTAACTACCATTCTTGGTACACAAAAATGTCGGTCGGTTGTTTTATTAAAATATTATACATATATGTTTTCTTGAATCTATAGAAAAAAACCGTAATTAGATATAATTAACGACAGTCGCATCGATTGTGGTAAACATTGTTAATTTTTTTTTGTACCTGTTGTAGTAACAAAATTGAAGGACATCGAAGACGGGTTCTTTTTGTTTATGCGTGTCATGATATGCGTGTCATGTGACATTGTTGTCAATTTATTATGTACTTTTTCTTTGACATTTTTCGCTTATTTAAAAATCATAATATAGAGCTATAGTTATGAATTAAAGGAATATAATTACAGTTGACCTCAACGTCGCTTAAAAACAAGAAAACTATTAATTGTGCGTGTGGTATTTTTTTTGCTTTTCATATTTTTAATATTAAAGTATCATAAAACTAATAGCCTACCTCGTTAACGTTAACTAGGAGTTACGTAAACGTAAACGAGTAAAATATTTCTATACTAGAGATGCGTATTGTGTATAAAAAAGTCGCTATGAAAAGTGTATATAGTCACACTGAGGCTGTTATGGTGCAGGTGTTATAATATGTGACTGTAATTGCAAAGGGTTTGATTCCTATTCTGGTTAATAAAATATTTGATGTTTTCGTTTCCTCCCTATGGTCGTCGAGATAAAATGCAGCGTTTAGGGCCACTCAAAAGGTTATGCCTCGATAATTCGACGAAAAGTGCGGATAGGAACTGTGTTTCTTAACATTTAGTTCCAAAGTTCCCTTGGGCTATCCTGCACGTGGCAGGTAAAGTTGAAAAATTATGAACAGATGTGTCATTATTTGTTATATATTTTTTTGCAAGTGCTATTTTTTGTGTCCTTGTGATTACCTACTTTTGATGAATTGATAAGTTAAGTTTTGGAGTAGGTAAATGGTAAATGGTGAAGTCAAGAAAATTAATAAATTATAGAAGAAAGTGGAAAATAAAAAAATAGTTGTAAAAGAAAAAGTAAAAACCTAACTGCACGACATCATAAAACAAGATTACAGTAATCAAACATTGTTATGTTTATAAGATACGCAGGGGTATAATTTAGATATTGTAATATTATTTTTATCTGTAAGTGAATTGTAAATAGATTAATTCTGAAACTTTTTGTTCAAATTATATACTGGTACGTGTTCTGTGGTGCGTTCTGGGAACAAGGCAAAGCCCGGCGCTGAGTTCCGCGGCGCAAAGAAATGAGAATATTAAATATTTGATTTTCTCGATCAAAGATGGTTTTCTCGATCAAACCCACAACCTGCAGCGTTAACAGTGGCTCGCTTGTACGGCACGACAAGACTAAACTATATTATTAATGATATTTAAAATACATTAAAGAAAATATATTGTTTGAATTTCTTTCCTCAGCTTTATACTACGACATACTTTGTGGGATAGTTAGGAATAATCTAGTGTCATTTCATTCATTATAAAATTGTCTTTTATCAAAATTTGAGTACAGTCCTAAGGTACTAATTGCCATACCTCTCTCTCTCGTCTCTCTCAGATTCGCACTGTATGAACATAGTGTAATGATACTTTGTAACTTTCCCCACTTACCGCCGAACTTGAGGCATTATGTGTTGAGTGGTGGACCGTCGCGTTTTGCCTTGTTACCAGAGCGAAGAAATGAAAACAATAAATATTTTATTATTAAATATTAAATATTTCATTTTCTCCAGTGGGGATCGAACCCACAACCTGTCGCTTTTACTGTCACATGCTTATACCTCCGTGCCACGACAGGCTTCAATCTATGTGATTTATTTAATTTTTTTTTGATTATATATAAAAATATAACCAGCATTTGTGAAATAATTATGTACTGAATACTCTTCTAATATGCTGAATGAAGCATTCATATATGTACATTTAAATGACGTCAAATATAAAGTTATAATAGAGAATATATATAGCCAGGAGGTTATGTTTCGCGGTAATCAGTTGAATTCTCAGTGCACAGCCGCAGTCGAGTTCGATAGCGATAGTGAACGGACGATATGAGTGTTTCAAATAAAGTGTGTATAGTTACCGGGGCTGCTGCCGGCATTGGAGCTGGTGTCGCCCGTGCTTTATTAGAAAAAGGAGCTAAGGTATATTATTAGTACAAATATAGGAAAATATACTTAAATAGTTATAGCTTGTTACTCAATTTGTGTGGGTTGCAAAACGTAAAACATTGTCTTTTTGTTTCTGCACAATTTTAGATAATCCTTCCTAAATGCTTCCCTACATTCTTAAAGATTTTTTCTACGCCGCGTAATTACTGGATTGCGTTCTGTCAAAAATTTATTTCTTTTTAAATACGCATACATTTAAGATATTTCTATGTATAAGTACTATATGTTTTTTTTTGGTATTACAGCATGTAGCTGTACTAGACATAAATGTTGAGCAAGGCATGGCATTAGAAAATGAATTAAATGCCAAACATGGTGCGAATAAATTGAAATTTTATAAGTGTGATGTGACCACGGATGACCTGCACAAAGCTTTTGACGCAACTGTAAAACAGTTTGAGTATATCGATATTTTAGTAAACAATGCTGGTATTATGAATGATCATCCCACTATATACGAAAAGGAGATAGCTATTAACGTGGTAAGTAAAATTTACGATCATAATAATCAATTTACATTAATAATT
>DWMZ01006400.1:0-10342 GCA_018249855.1 Eueides tales michaeli | reverse complement strand
GAGTAATCGGGGAACATACATAAAAGAACCTCCTTTTTTATGTCGGTTAAAAATCCCTATAAATTTTAACTTATTATGTTATTCTGATATCGAAGCTATATTACTGCAAAGTTTCATGAAAATTCGTACTTTTTAAGTGAAAGGGTAACAAACATACACACATCCGTACAAACTTTCGCATTTATAATATTAGTAAGATTTTATTTCCCAGAGTGGGATTTGATCTCAAAATCTTCACGTTTACAGTCGCATGCTTGTACCACAGCACCAGAATTGCAGCTAAAAAATATTTTTGCGCGGTACCTGCAGGATAGGTTTCCTATGTGTACTGTTGAATGCTATATACAAAATAATATAAATAAATTTACTCTTTTTTGAGGCCTGTCGTGGCGCAGCGGTACAAGCGTGTGACTGTAACCGACAGGTTCTGGGTTCGATCCCCAGTCGAGGAAATGAAATATTTAATATTTAATGTTTCATTTCTTCGCTCTGGCATTAAGATAAAGCGCGGCGTTGAGTACCACCACTCAACACGCAATGCCTCAAATTCGGCGGAAAGTGAGGAACGGATGTGGAACGGAGTGTCTTAACACTAGGTTGCCGGATTCCCTCTGCTTACATACAAAAAGAAAAGTAACGGTGTGTTAACACTAGGTTTTCTCTGCTAACCCTAAATAACTAAATATAAAGGTAAATATTATATGAAGAAGGTTTAAAGAATTAAAAAAGTCATTACATTTCATACTAAAAGGGGCGAAAGAACTTTTCCAAAATGTAAAATCTATTTTAAAATTTAACAAAGAAAACGGTAACGATAATAAATATCCGGCTAAACCGCAATTAAATGTACACATACATATATTAGATAACTCGGTACGATCACAAGTTAAAGCTATTTTTCAACTTGCCGGGATTCAACGTAGGATTACTCACGACTAGCGACTTAGTGTCGCATATTGCTAACTGTAATTTTGACTAGATTCTTTTTTAAATTTTAAAAAGAAAATAAAAAGTTCACACTGTATTCTGCAGATCAAACGGTAAATAAGGGAACCTAGAGGGAACCTACTCTCTGGTGTCACATGGCGCTCAAAGAATCCGTATTTTCAAAGAAATTGAATTGAATTCTTGTGTAATTGCGTGTTGAGGCCTGTCGTGGCGGAGTGGCACAAGATTGTGACTGTAACCAACGGGTTCTGGGTTCGATCCCCAGTCGAGGTGAATGAAATATTCAATATTTTCAATTTAAATATTTAATGTTTTATTTCTTCGCTCTGGTAATGAGGCAAAGCGCGGCTTTGAATTCCGCTACTCAACACGCAATGCCTCAAATTCGGCGGGAAGTGAGGAACGGAAGTGGAACGGAGTGTTTTAACACTAGGTTCCCGGGTTCCCTCTGCCTACCCTGCCTCGTGCGAGATACAGCGTGAAGCTAAAAAAAATGCGTGTTAAGTGGCGGAGTTTGGGGAATGATAGTTATCTATTATTTCACCAGCTATTATGAAAAAAGGTGAGCGATTTAAATATTAAATGTTATATTAAAATTAACTTTCATATTTTTTATCTATTTATATTATTATTATTAAGATCAACCGTGGCTTCGCCCTCTTAAGAATATTACTACTACTACTAATTTAAAGTTATACAAATTCTTTATATACTCGTAATTTTAACTTATATGCTATATAGATATATGAGCTGTATTACTCCAAAGTTTCATCTTAATCAGTTTAGTAGTTATTGTGTTAACGTGGAACAAACATTCATCCTCACAAAATTTCATATTTATAATATTGGTAAGATATACATAACAAGAAGTAAAATATTGAATAATCTGTATATTGCCCACAAAAAGCTAAATTTATCAATGTAATATGATACTGTTTATTTTATATTTTATCGATAAATGTTCCTTTAAGTAACGTTATTATGTAAATAAAGCAAAAAGCGGCGCAGTGGAGACATCAAATTTCACTTGGAAAAATATTTCGGTACTCATATCTACACTAACATATTTATACCTAATTTATAGTATTAATATATTTTTAGACATTAAAGCAATATCTTTCTAGGCATTAAGGTAATAATTTCAATTTCAATTTTTCAGGCAAAACGTGGTGTTGTGTTCCGCCACTCAACACTCAATGCTTCAAATTCGGCGCAAAGGGAAGAACGTAAGTTTTAATGAGATCGGATTTAAGTTCCCAAGTTCCCTCTGACTGGCCTGGTATACACAGGGTACAGCGTGAAACAGCCTTAATCCAGATTTCCAGGTTCCCTCTCCCTACTACATGCAGGGTACAGAGTGAACCTTTAAAAAATTAAGCCGAGCCATGATAGATGGCTCTACAAAACTCGTGATATTAAGTAGAGAGTTTTAACAAAATATCCCCTTTCTAGACCGCCCCTAATTCTGTTATAATGAGAGAACTTTTTCCATTCGCATTTTGTAACTTTGCAAGGAACTTCTTTTGTGAATTTCTTTGAATTTTTTTTTGGCATTCGGTAACCAACTGACAGCCTGAGGCTTTTGGGACGTTGTTACACAGCTGTGGGAACGACAGATATATATAATAAAATTAATGAAAACTGTCATAGTGCAGAGCTTCTGATTGTAAGTGTGTAGGCTATTAGTTCGATCTTGAATGGGGGGAATAAATCCTTTTTTTTACCTCACACTGCTAGCAAAGTCAGCAGTGTGCGAGAAACAGCTTGAATAGCGTGAAAATATAACAAAAAAACGTAATTGTAAAAATTGTTTAGGTTATTTATGAAAGTGATTCATGAACACTTATGAAAATGATTGTAAAGTTTTCGTCATTTTTGTCTATGAATTTAGTTCATTGTTTGTTTATGATTTTTACAAATTGATAAATTAATCTGTCTGCAGATTCAATAGTTACAAATTCGATTTCTACTGGAAAAATGAAGCATTTCCCTGATTTTCTTATCTCTTATATAAATATGAAACGCGGCGTTTCTCAAACAATACTTATCAACGGTGTGACACACATCCACAGACAGAATCCACGATAATCTATTATTTGTTGGTGCTTGTTTTGGGGAGAATTATTGCCATCAATCATGTTAACGCGCACTCGGTTAACTTATTCAATCATTTATAATTACCAAACGAAATAACTTCGGGATCGATGGTCTAATTAACTTGCCACTTATTATGTTTTGAGTGATTTACTTACAATGGGATTATAAGAGTTTTTTGTATGAAATTAAACATTTTAATTTGTATTTTTTGCCCAATTTTATAATAATGATTTATTTTCATTGTATTCAAGGTAGGCGAACTGATATTACTAAATGATCTTTATGCTAGTTAGTATAGTACGTCACAAGATCATATGATATATCATCATTTGGATACGTGGCACCCCACTACTGTGCTGTTTTGTAGGAACTTCCTTTTCAAGCAACAGCCATTCTATAGCTATAGCCTATCTGTGGCAATCTTTCTAAGTCGATACGGATATTTTTAAATACTGCTTCCATCTCCACCTCAAAGCCAACAACGCACCTGTAGCTCCTCTGGAGACACTTACATTCCTCTATAACGCAAGACCTTTACAAATTCTTTTCTATACAAACATACTAATTGTTGGCTACTTTGTTCACATGCACGTTTTAGAAGTGGAATGTATAATATTTTCTAAACCAGTTATTCAAAAGATAAGCGCATTCAATCAAACAATCAAACAAATTCTACCTTTATATCATTAATATATACTGTAATTTTAATTTAAAACAATTATTAGGGTCTTGAGAGACATGTGAAGTAAACTGTTTGGAATACACTCACATATGTATCGGACCCTTCATTATCCGGCGAGTCGGAGTCGACTGAGCGTAATTGTGTGACTTCGTGCGTAAAAGGGAGCATTTAGTATCCGTGTTTCTTACTATGTGTTTCTTGGACTTTTATTTTTCATAAATAATTTATAATTAATTATGAACTAATTATGAGGCCTGTCGTGGCGCAGCGGCACAAGCGTGTGGCTGTAGCCGACAGGTTCTGGGTTCGATCTCCAGTCGAGGAAATGAAATATTTAATATTTTCAATTTAAATATTTAATGTTTAATTTGTTCGCTCTGGTAATAACGCAAAGCGCGGCGAGTTCCGCCACTCAACATGCAATGCCTCAAATTCGGCGGAAAGTGGGGAACGAAAGTGGAACGGAGTGTCTTAACACTAGGTTCTCAAATTCCCTCTGCCTACCCTGCCTCGTGCGGGATACAGCGTGAATTTGAGTGAGTGAGTAATTAATTATCTAAAGAAGGAACGTTTAGAATCTGGGTAAAACAGAATGGTCATAGAGACAAGTTCGATATTTTTTTTTTATTGAAATCGAATTCGTTTTTTGAATGTTTTATAAAATTTAATGAATTTTAATGGTAATGTTGAATTATTTTTCTTTCTTTAATAAAAAGCTGTTTGTGAAATGAATAATTTAAATATAATTTAACCCTTAACGAACGCATTTACCTGACACCACCCCATTGCCCTAGAATGATTTTTAATTTTTTTCACTCATGGTTCGGTTATATAAATTTCAGCTATGATTGGAAAGAATGTCCGCATAAATAAGCAAAAAAGTTAAGAATCTTCATTACACAAATTTCCATCATATCTCCTTATAATATCAGAGAAATTAAATTAAAAACATACTAAAAGTCAGAAGTCTTCCTACACTTACGATTTAACATTAAAAAGGGAAAAATAATAGATTATGTTCTAATTGCTTTAAAAATTTGGGCCTGTCTTGGCGACAGGTTGTGGGTTGTGGGATACCTACTCGAGGATCATATATTTACTGTTTTCAATTGAAATATATAATGTTTTCATATCTTCGCTCTGGTAAGAACAATAAAAAGGTAAAGCGAGGCGTTGAGTTCCGCCACCCAACACACAGTTTGTCAGAAAGTGGAGAGCAGAATAGACTGTCTTAATAATAGGTTCACAAATTTCCTTTGCCTAACCTGCTATGTGAAGCTGAGAGAGAGAGTTTTAATAATAATTGAATCGTAAAAAAAGTGTGTTTAATTTTTATTTTACAAATTCTATAAAAGAATAATATTTTTAAAATGCATTCAACATTAAGAAAGAATACTATGTACGTTACGTTAGTTTTTCTAAAAAAAATATATATATTTTAAAAAAGTATCATCTATAATCCATAGTAAGGGTACAAAGTAACCACCGGCCACCGCGTGCGGTTGTGAGGTAGTCATGATTTGTGTTGTTTTCCTTTCCTCGCAAACTGTTGCTAACTTCTTGAATAGAATTATCGTGGACTTATTACCTGCATAATTTCATAAAGTTAAATATATTTTGGTCAACCTTCCTTTACTCATTTTATATAGGAAAAATTAGTAGAAAAATTGTTTCATTAACTAGCCGGTTTTTAAAGACTTGTAGAGTTTGTTCTCAGCGTCACGTTGTCTCCCATATGTAGGGGGGTAGGCAGAAAGAACGTAACGACTTAGTGTTGAGACTCCCCGTTCACATGATCATTCTTCGACTCTTCACTTTCCCCAGAATTCAGGAGGCAACCTTTCAACCTTTCCTTTGAGATTACATATTAGGTGGATTGTGCAAAAGTTTATTATTTTCCATTTCCTTGCGGTCATTTTGTATAAGCAGCAATAATGTGTAAATGTTATTACCCTGTCATCAGAACGGAAGTCATAATTAAAATTTCAGCTCAATTCTTTCTTGCGAGTAGTTATAATTGACTTGTACCTTGCAACATTTTACATACACCAACACACATGCTAAGGCACATGTCACAGAAAAGCTTGTAATTAAGAAATAGATCGAATTGAGTAGTAAAAGGCAACCTAGTGTCAGTAATGTTAGAGAAATTAAAATTCACATACTTTATTTAAAATAAAAAATTACATACTCAGCGTCACGCTATATCCCGCATATGGCAAGGTAGGCAGAGGGAACTTGGGAACCTAGTGTTAAGACACTCCGTTCCACTTCCGTTCCCCACTTTCCGCCGAATTTGAGGCATTATGTGTTGAGTGGCTGAACTTGACCGCCGCCTAAGTTACATACCTTATTTTGTAAATGTCAAACAATTTACCAACGTTTTACTGAAATTACTGCCTTAAACCTGAGAAGAGCCGGCGCAAGAACTCACCGGGACAGGTCTTTTTGTTTTTGATTGTCAAATATTTATATATTTTTTTCAGCTTCACGCTGTATCCCGCACAAGGCAGGGTAGGCAGAGAGGAACCAAGTGTTATGTGACACTCCGTTCTGTTTCCCACTTTCTGTCGAACTTGAGACGTTGAGTAGCGGAATTCAAAAACTGTGCTTTCTCTATTACGAGAGAAATATTAAATATTTTCAAATGAAATATTTAAGATTATCATACTTAAGAAATGAGAATATAAAAAAATTCATTTGAAAATATTTAATATATCACTTCTTCGAATTGGGACCGAACCCACAACCTATCGTATAGGTATATACCATAGTCACACACAGTCACACACTTGAGCCCCTGCACCACAACTGTCGTGGCGATGACAATGATACATTTGAAATATACTGGAGCAAGCATTTCGTTCCCCTAAACAATCATCATGCTTACAGTCTAACACCATAATAGTTAATTTAGCTTGCCGCTGTATTCCGCATATATCAGGGTAGGCAAAGACAATCTGTGAACCTAGAGTTAAGACACTTTTGTCCCCACTTTTTGCCGTATTGTGAGAATTGGGTATTGAATGGCGTACATCATCACGCTTCGCCTCATCACCAGAGCGACGATCTCAAAATGTTAATTATTCGCATCTTCGAATAGGAATCAAACCCACGACGATTGCCTATCAAAATTCATATAAACGAACATTACACTGATTACGACAGACTTAGACCTATAATTATAATTAGTATAATTAGCACTTACTGCGACATTATCAGTAATTAAATTCCGAGACTGTCGGAAAACGGTCGGCGAGGCTTCACGAAACCATAATGTAGTATTGAAATTGAGTTTAGATTGAATAAAGGGGCCTTGGAGGAAGAGCAAATGAGAAGGAGGAGAAAATGATTATGAATAAAAATATACTTTACATTGTTTGACGCCATTTTGGCGCAGTGGCACATGAGCGGCTTTAAACGCGACAGATTATGGGTTCGACCCTCACTCGATGAAATGAATTGCTTAATATTCTTGTTTACTCGACCTGGTAACGAGCAAAGTACACACAATGTCCCAAATTCGGCGTAAAGATTGGAACGCAAATATTTTAATGGCAACCAATCGTCTTAACACTAGGTTCCTAAGCTATTTCTCCCTTACCTTCCATTTGTGGTATCCAGCGTGAAACTGAATAAAAAAACAACTAGCCCATCGTGGCGTGGTGGTACAAACATGCGATTGTAAGTGCAACAGGTTGGGGGTTGAATCCTCATTCGAGGAATTAATTTTATTATATTTTCATTCCTTCGATCTGGTAACAAGGTAAAGCACTGTGTTGAGTTCCACCATCCAAAATCCAGTGCGGCAATACGGCGAACACTGGAAAATAAAGGTACCTTAACAAAAATTAAGTTCCCAGGTTCCTTGTTCCTACCCTACTATACGCTGAATTCTAACAACACTTATAAATTTTAAGCGTGTCCAATAAATATATGCGAGCTAGTATCAACCATATATACACAAAAAAAAATATATAAATCCACCTTAACTACTAAATCGCATTACTTCAAAGAAGGTACAGTAAGATAAAACAAAAAAACGTTACGTACATACTAAAGACGTTTGAACTCGAAACATAGAGGAAAAGGCGACTAATGCTCAAACATGTTCGGAAAGCGTTTCAAAGGTTATTTCACGAAGATATGAATATTATACTCCCCTTCCCTATTACGTGACGGGGCGATCCTACGCGTCCTCTGGGACCGGCTTAAACTATGAGACCCTTAGAAAGAAACAAACGAAATATATACTTGACTCTATATATTTAGAGGTCAATTTTGTAAAGTCAGTACATCGCCAAGTATGTCACGAACTTGGACTGTACAAGTTTAGAAAAACTAACTTATTTTAACTTTGCCCTATCGGTCCTTGCGAGGTCATATTGTGGTGGTAATAAAAACACCTCGCGAAACCGGTGGTATTTAGAAACTGATGTTTGATTAACCAAGGAAAAACTAAACTTAGTTTCAGTGTAGGCCTCCTACGTCCTTTTTAAATGATACACTTTTAAACGGCGTATATTGATTTTTACACATTTTTTGAAACCTGACGTTTTGAACACTTTACAGTAGTCCATGGTCACGGGTAGACTGAGGTGGCATTCGTCTGACAGTTGACATAATTATTATATCAAACTACCGCCAATGATTCCTTAATTGCCTCACGTACTGCCCTGGATTCTTGTAGAATGAGCTCACTGTATCTGGTCGTCTGGTGTGGTGTGTTTGAGACTTTAAATTTTTTAAGAGTGGGTCCCAGGTGGTAGAAAGCTTCCAACCATCTTCTCTATTGAAATTGGGATGTTTTTGTATTTCAGTAGCCTCATGGAGCATCCTAGGGATATATTTATTCTCCCTAGCGAGTATGTGTCGTTTATCAAACCTGATGTAATGGTTAGGTTTGTTCGCTGTATGCTCACACAGCTGACTTTGATACAAGCCCATACGCTCCTACGTCTTGTTAGATTTATACATCTTCAAGCTGCACCCCGCACTTGGAAGTGTAAGCAGAGGGAACCTGGGAACATAGTTTTAAGTTCCGTTCCGTTTCCTCATTTAAATTTAGACGATGCTACTTTATTGCAATATTATACCGACTCGAATGAAAAATATCTAAAGAGTTTCATATTGTGCCCCGCACATGAGAAATACAAAAGAAACTTAGTGAACTAGTGTTAAGTTAGTTCCCATTAAGACACTAATTGATGATAAGAAATATTTAATTTCCTCAAGTGGGGATTAAACCCACAACCTGTTACTTTTACAGTCGCGCACTTGCATCTACTAAACTTGCACTACCACGACAGGCTTCTTAATATATATATCAAAAAATTAGGATTATTCAGTCTAAGAAATAATCATTGATTCTTCTAACTAATATTCTTATATGAGTTATTTTATGATGTCAAAATTTATGTTCCCAGTGACAATATTTTCGAATGAAGTGACTACAACGAGCTCATTACAAACATTTTCTTGGTTTACAGCCTACAATAATCGACATCTTCCATTCCACAAACAATCTTCTTTTTTCAACTTTACACTGTATTCCGCATATAACAGGACAGGGTAACTCGGGAACCTAGTTTTAAGATATTCCTGTCCTAATTGGACAGGACACACAGACAGACACTTCCACAGAATTTCAGGTATTGCACGTTTAACATCGCGTTTTCCTTCGTTACCAGAACCAAGAAATAAAATAAAATGTTTCATTTTCTCGAGTGGCGATCGATCTACCTGTCGCGCTTACAGTCACACGCTATGTGCCTATGTGTCACGGCAGACTTTCTATGATCTTAATCAATAATTATTAATAATCGAACTAAAAATCGATACCCCGTAATCGATAACCATTAATAAAATTTAACTCATTAATATTCTATTACTAATCATCATAGGAATTCATTCCTATGATCGGTAAATAATCGATAATATAGATGATCGATCGGAAACTTATCTATCGTTTGTGGATTAATGTGGTTTCCTTTTTTTTTCTTTCTTTTATTATTTTTTTTAGCTTCACGTTGCATCCTGCTCAAGGCAGGGTAGGCTTACGTTCCCCACTTTCCGCCCAATTTGAAGCATTGCGTATTGAGTGGCGGAACTCAACGCCTCACTTTGCCTCAATACCAGACCGAAAAAATGAAACATTAAATATTTAATTTGAAAATATTTAGTATTTCATTTCCTCGGCTGGGGATCGAACCCCAGAATCTGTCGGTTAGAGCCACACGCTTGTGCCGATGCGCCACGACAGGCCTCAAATGAGGTTTACTTAAAAGTATGATTTGCTTCTACTATTAATGGATTGGGTTCCTTAATGGTATCTCAAGATTGGGTAAAGATATTCAGATATTCAAAACTATAATTCCTTGGACCATATTTATAAATTAAGCTTCTAAGTGCAATCTACAGGTACGAGCATGTTGCATCGTATTTGGTGCATTTTTTAGCTATCTAGCACACAGCTGAATAGTCAGAGAGAACATGGCACAAGCTTCTTTATTCTCCCTATGATATCCACGCTAGTACCTACCATTCTGTGTATCTCCTCATTGGGTATGCGATCAGCTAAACCGACTCCGCATATCCTACGAAGAGATCGCATCT
>DWMZ01006399.1:0-10342 GCA_018249855.1 Eueides tales michaeli | reverse complement strand
TTCACAAATCTGCCTCATAATGGTCAAATAAAAACGTCCGTCCACACTTGAAGATGTCAATTCCGAGTAAAGTGTATAAAAGAGTCATTTGTTTACACTTCAAAGTTACACTTAACAATGGGTATTCATGTCTGGGTGGCGCCAGGTTGTATACAATACTGAGGACGGTTTCTCCCAGCCACAATATATAGTTCACTTTTTTTAGTTTTTTTAAATTTAATGTATGTGTTCAGGGATTGAGAATTTTATTATATATATTAACGTTTTATTTTTTTTACACTGTAGCTTATAGAAGCTGAGGGAACCTAGGAACCTGGTATTAAGACAAGTGTCCGTATTCGACCGAATTGTGCCGCTTAGTCCCTTCACTCAATATGCAATTCCCCATATTCTCGGAAAAGTTGGAAACGGTAGTGTCAGTGGTAACGGAGTACCATAACTTTTGGGTTCCCAACCTCCCTCTGCCTACCCTGCCGCGAAATATACAGCGTCCAAAATGAAAGAAAAGCGCCAATTCTTATTCAATATTTTAATGTACTCATTTCTGTAAGATATATGGCTCAAGTCATCTCAGTTACGCGCGTAATGTAGAAAAGACACTAATTATATTATATATTTAATTTTCATACGAAAACTCATTTAGCTATTATAATACGCAATAAATTTACTATTGCCGTTCAACTATACTTATCTATTAGGCAAACCTTAAAGGAAACAAAGACGATGTATTTCACGCTCAGACTGATAACGCACATAATGCTATAAACACTAATCATAACAAGTTTTAAATTATTTATTTTATATAATTTTTTTTAGATTCACGACAAGGTTCCCAGGTTCCCTCTGCCTTATATTTCGGAACCTATTGTTAAGACACTTTGTTCTCATTAAGACACTGTTGCCTCCACGTCCCGTCGAATCCTAGAGGATTATGTGTTGAGAGACGTCATTAAACGCCGCAAATGACATTAACAACATAAAATGCACAAAATGAAGCTATTAATTAAACCAAAATGCAATGAATCATCATTTGCGAGGACTTGCCAAATGCATTTACGTCACAAAGTGACAACGGTGGGTGTAAATTAGTCAGTACGTCAAATAACTCAGCAATATCGTGGTGTGGCCTCCATGAACTCCGATAGACTTGAGTGTATTGCGACAAACGAACAATCTTGTAGATTGCTTTTATGTAAAGGAGGGGGCAATCGTGGCACAGGGCCACAGAGGTTGGGGGTTCAGTTCTGGAAGAATTTAAATCTATATTAATATATGGAAAATATATTTAAAAAAAATTCTAACGGATGTTTTACTATGTATAGTATTTTAGCAACTTTTCTTTCGTCTTGAAAAGTTACTACAATTTAAAATATTAAGTTCGATAAAATTGCTACAATTCTTTTTATTGATTTAGCTGAAAATTTAATTTTCAATGTGTAAATATTGTCTTTTTTTTTAGCTTCACGCTGTATCCCTCACGAGGCAGGGTACGCAGAGGGAACCCAGGAACCTAGTGTTAGGACACTCTGTTTCACTTCCGTTCCCCAGTTTCTGCCAAATTTGAGGCATTGTGTGTTGAGTGGCGGAACTCAACGCCGCGCTTTGCCCTATTACCGGAGCGAAGAAATGAAACATTAAATATTTAAATTGAAAATATTAAATGTTTCATAAATATTGAATAAAAACGCATATATAAATTAAGTTTACACTATATGTTACTAGTATTAAATTATAAATAAATGTTTCAGCTGTTCTTATCAATTCGGCCAATCTGAATTAATATCAGTGTCAGTGTATCAAATAACACACATTAGTTAAAGAGCCATATTCCTATAAAATCTAGGCCACGAGCAATATTAGTAGCATTGACATGTTATATCGACATGTTGTGGCTCAGAGGTACAGCCGTGTGAGCGTAAATACGACAGATTGTGGATTCAATTCTCACATAAGAAATTAGCCGTGTGGTTCCGGCTTAGAATAGGATCACCCTGGTACTGATGGTGTCGTAAGAGGCGACTAAAGTACGAGTGGGAGAGTCACGTTGTCATCAATGGTTGTCACGCATGGGCAGATTCTACCGGATTGTTACCACCTCCGGCATTTAAAACCGGCGTTAAGTAGTGGCTTCGGCCACTGCGTTTCGCATTGGGTAATGTCGGGCCCCGGTGCCCATCCACCTTACAGACCGGCAACGCTCCTGTAGCTCCTCTGATGTTACACGACGGCGACGGTGATCACCATCAGGTGACCCGTACGCTCGTTTGCCGTGTCTTTTCCATAAAAAAAAATATTTTTTTTTTAGCTTCACGCTGTATCCCGCACAAGGCAGGATAGCCTTAGTGTTAAGACATTCCGTTCCACTTCCGTTCCCCACTTTCCGCCGAATTTGAGGCATTGCGTCTTGAGAGAGAAGAAATAAAACATTAAATATTTAAATTGAAAATATTGGATATTCCATTTTGTCGACTGGGGATCGAACCCAGCACCTGTCGGTTACAGCCACACGCTTGTGCCGATGCGCCACGACGGGCCTAAAAAAATCAATAAAAATAAAATAAAATATTTAATATATCCACTCTCCATTAAGACCCCTATGTTCCTAATTTTACGCCAAATCTTGAGACATTGCGTGTTGACTTGCGGAAACTAACACCACGTATTGTCTCTTTACTAGAGCGAGGAAAGGAAAATACTAATGATCTAATTACAGCCCGTCAGTCACAGTCAGTGACAGTACAGTCAGTCAATCAGTTACTGACAGTGCAGTCAGTCAATCAGTTTTAACCGAGCGAGAAAAATAAATTAATATTACATTATTTTTAGTGGAGATCGAACCCACGACCTGTCGTATGACTGTCCTACGCTTCTTATTTTGTTTAAGTTTTGTTTCTCTCAGTGTCTCTACATCGAGCGTAAAGTGTATAACATGCCGTATCAGTAAGGCAAAAGCGTCTTTCCACAAAACTCCATTAATAAACAAGCAAACCGCTGCCCTTATCACCTCATATTTATGTATTAATTGAAAGTTTCAGCACGTCTATGCTGATTGGCCGGTAAATCAAACAAGTTATCAATTATTGTGCCTAAAGCGATAGCTTTCCGTATCTTTGTTAGGGGAAATTGGGCATGGTATATATTTCTCGCTCAGTATTTGTTCTGGAGTTCTCATGGTTTTGTTTGTTTTAAACGTTTTCTTTTTTTTTTTAGCCTCACGCTGTATCACACAAGGCAGGGTAGGCAGAGGGAACCCGGAAACCTAGTGTTAATACACTCCGTTCCACTCGCGTTCCCAACTTTCCGCCGATTTTGAGGTGTTACGTGTTAAGTGGCGGAACTCAACGCCGCGCTTTGCCTTATTACCAGAGCGAGGAAATGAAAACATGAAATACTTAAATTGAAAATATTAAATATTTCATTTCCTCGACTGGGGATCGAACCCAGAACCTGTCGATTACAAGATAGGTCACCAGCCTTGTTTTAAACATTAAAGGCGAGTATTTAATATTTGATAACAAAGGCAAATAATTAAAAAAAAACCACCGCTTTTTTCATTTTGTTCTCATTAAGACTGTTTAAAAGATTTTTGAGGCTTTGCAGGGTGTATGGCAAAACTCACCGCCGTGTTCTGTTTCGTTACCAAAGTGAAGGAATTAAAATATTAAGTACTTAATTGCCTCGAGTAGAGATCGAACCCACAACCTGTCGCCCTGCGGCACGAAAAACCTCAATACAGACGCAAATTTTATTTTCAGCTTCACAAAGCAAAACACTCGTGTATACGGGACACGCCGTTACCTGTTCAAGTCTTAAAACATTGGATGGTGACTGGCGGTACTCAACGCCGCGCTTTGTCGTTTTACCACAACAAGGCAACCAAAATGATTAATCCCAGTCAATGGGAACCGAACGAGCAATCATTAGCTTCTACAATCAGATATGCCACTATGGTTTCTCATATAACAAAATTACGGTCATTTGTATAAATAAACAATAGAAGATCTTCTTGTAAATAGAAATACGTGACTTGAAATTAAATAATATTCTAATTATAAAGTAACATTATTTTTATTCTGTGATATGCTTAGCTTAATGGAAGTTGTTGTATGTATATATTTCCATTAATTTCCGTGGGTAAAAGGAAACGGAAAAAAACACTCCGTTTTCCATGTAATATTGAATTTTCAACGCATGATATGTCTTTCTTTGTATTATTTTAAAGAAAAAAAAAACTTATTGCCCCGAGCGGGAATTGAATCCACGAACTTAGCATTCAAAGTCGGACGTCACACTCAACCATAAATGCTTTCAGTGTTTTACATGAGATGATAGGAGGTTCGATTCCCATCCAGTATTTGTATGACTATATAAAAAAAAACGTGTTGAGTGGCGGAATTCATCGCCGAACTTTGTTTTGCAACCAGAGGGAGGAAATGAAAAAAAAATGAAAAAAAAAATTAAATACTGCATTTTGTCCGTGGTCAAGGGTAGACTCTACCCGTGACTACTACTGTAAAGTGTTCGAAACGTCGGGTTTCCAAAAATGTTTAAAAGTCAATATACACGATTAATCAGTTTAAAAGTGTTTCATTTAAAATGTGTAACAATCGCGATAATCAAAGATACTATTAAATACTCCATTTGAAAATATCAAATATTTCGCTTCTTCGACCAGGAATTGAACCTACAACCTGTCGTTTACTATTTTGTTTCATTTTTTTTACTGTATATATATATTTTACGATGCGGTCCTCGTTCCAGAGTTTACACCGCTTATTGTTTTCATCCCATTGCCCCTATTTCTGAAAAGCTGTTATCGAAATCGCTTGCAAAGTTACTTTATGTTATATTGAGAATGGAATTTGTGGCTTTATATTTATAATACACTACTTACGAATAATACTAATTTGGTTTTGTTTTTTTTAATTGTTTTTTCAAGCTAAAGAAAGAAAAATGCTTTAGAAAGCGTAAATTCTAATACAGTAGATAAAGTTTAACCAGTGACAGTTATTTTTTTTTAGCTTCACGCTTGTATCCCGCACAAGACAGGGTAGGCAGAGGGAACCCGGGAACCTAGTGTTAAGACACTCCGTTCCACTTCCGTTCCAAACTTTCCGCCGAATTTGAGGCATTGCGTGTTGAGTTACTATGTATTTTTGTTGGTGTTATCATATCTGGCTAAACACAATTCATCTACATTTTCTAGAAAAGAAAAATATTAGCTTCCGAAAATAGCAGAGTAGGCACAAAGAGTCTGGGAACCTATTGTTAAGACACTCCCTTCCCCTCAAGACAATTCCGTTCCCCACTTTCCACTTTACCAATTTTTCAGCAATCTGGAGGTATTGCGTGTTGAGTTGCGTAACTTAACGCCGCGCTTTGCCTCGTTATCACCGCGAAGAAATGACAATATTAAATGTTTTATTTTCACTAGCCTCAATATCAACAAAACTATATAATATATGATAAAATGTTGTCTCCAAACCGGTAACACATGTCAGTCACTTTAGGACAAGCAATAAGAAGTAAAAATACCCATTGAGATATTGAATTTAATAGTCGTGTCTATTATTTTCTTTACTATCTTAAAACAAAATAACTACTAATAATAAAGGAAGCTACCTGTGTCTAGAGTAATGATTTATCTTAGTATATTAATTTTTGAGATAAGCGCGGCGTTAAGTTAAGCAACCTAAAATGCGATGTCTCAAAAAATGCGGCGGAAAGTGGAGAATAGTGTTTTAACAGTGTAGGATAAACTTTTTTCTCCTGAGCTACGATAGGTCAAAAAGCATTTTTTACTAATCATAAATATATTTTGACCAATTCCCCTAAATCTATATAATATATTAGAATATTTTTAACTTCAAGAAATTTTATTCAAGATTGTCTGCACTTAAGGGGGTAGGCAGAGGGAATGTGAGAACCTAGTGTTAAGACACTCCGTTCCCTTCCGTACACTTCCTGTTCCGTATTAACGATTCAATAACTCGAGCGGTCAAAGTCGCAAGTAAAAGTGAAATTTTATTATAAACTATTATTTAGAATAAATATGAAAAGCATATGAAACACACGTTTGTAGCAACAGGACCGCCGCATTAACTTCAAAAGCCCGACCGAACAATAAATATTGTTTGTTTTTTTTCTCATTGTTTTATTATTGCCCACTGAGTATGATTTACATGACTTAAGAGTTGACTTGACTTAGTTACGTAGAACTTTAAAATTATGGCTTTTGTTAAAATAAAATAATATTTTCATAGAAAATGTATATGCAATCAAAGCGTAGTGGAGTTTGAAGCCGCTACTCTTGGAAACCTTCTAAGCGATAAGACTAATAAACCATACGCTCTTATCGAGGTATGATCAAACTTATTGATGTTGGTAATAGCTGAAATAGCATTAGCTCTTTCCAAGTGATATTTCTAAGCGATTATCTGTAAGTAATGTTAATTTGTAAAAACTTGTCTGTTATCTTAGAAATGTTATTTTTTTTTTCACATTTTGTCTAATATATATTACACAAAAGACTATAACAAACTTCACGCTGTGTCCCCCACAAGGGAGGGTAAGCAGAGGGAAATTTGGAATCTAGTGTTAAGACACTCCGTTCCCCACCCGCGTGCTGATTGGCAAAACTTAACGCCGCGTTTATGTCTTGTTACCACAATGAGAAAATAAAAATAATAAATATTTCGAGCGAGTATCGAACTCACAACCTGACACATTGGTTCCCCTCTGCCACGATCTTTCCTAACTTTTGAATTCTAAAAACTGGCAAATATCAGATGAAATATTTCAATTTATTTTATATTTCGCCGACATTCGTCCATTGTTTCTTTAAGTTAAAGGTAAACGATGCTATCTTACTATAAATTTTGTTTTATTTTCACGTACAATACCGTGCGATGACGCTATTGCCGAACAATAACCGATAAGCCCGAAATAATTCTACCTGGGAATGTTGCCAGATAGATGAATTGTGTAATATAATATTAAGAACCTCACAAGTATGCAAATTTGGTGTATTTTGGACCATATTGATAAATTCCTTGCTCCGTTTTTTTTTTATTTTTGAGTCAAGCAATCTGGAGGCTGAGTCGTGTAACTTAACGCCGCGCTTCGCCTCGTTATAGCCGCGTATATTAAATGTTTTATTTCCAATAGCCTCAATATCAAGAAAACTATATAATATATGATAAAATGTTGTCTCCAAACCGGTAACACATTTCAGTCACTTTAGGACAAACAATAAGAAGTAAAAATACCCATTGAGATATTGAATAGTCGTATCTATTATTTTCTTTACTATCTTAAAACAAAATACACTACTAATAATAAAGGAAGCTACCTGTGTCTAGAGTATTGATTTATCTTAGTATATTAATTTTTGAGATAAGCGCGGCGTTAAGTTGCGCCACCCAAAATGCGATGTCTCAAACAAATGCGGCGGAAAGTGGAGAATAGTGTTTTAACATTGTAGGGTAAACTTTTTTCTCCTGTGCTAAATTTGGTGTATTTTAGAGCCAATTGATTAATTCTTTTCTCCGATTTTTTTTTTATTTTTGAGGCAATCTGGGGGGGCATAAAATCTTTTGGGGCATAAACATGAGCCTATAAACGCGTCTGGGTCGATCGCCACTCGATGAAATTAAATATAAATATTAAATATTTAAATTACAGTGAAAAAAAACCATTTTTTCTTCACTGCGGTGGTGTCAAAAAGGCAATGTGGCGTTGAGATCTGCACACACATAATGTCTTAAACAAAAGTATGTTATTGGAAATGGAGTTTCTTAACAATAGGGTTCCCAGATCCCCTTAGTCTACCATCATCATTATCTATTATAATATATAATTATATAATATTATATAACAAATGCATACATTTCAATTTAATATAATAAACCACAAATCGCTTGACCTTCCATTACTATTTAGGATATTTATGAATTGATTAGAATTTACAACTTGGCGGCATTTGAATTGTACCTATAACAAGATAATGGCATTACTTATTAAAGTGAATAACTGATACCATATATGGATGAACGCGCACTAAAGGTACAACAATGTAAACATAGGCTTAAAATATAATTATTTGATTATAAATGATGATTGCATGTTAAATTCCCATTTAAGAAACATTGCGGAATATGTGCGGCTTAGAGAGAAAACGGAAAGTGGAGGACGAAGTGTTTCGACACTATATTCATTCTCACTTGCCTGCTTTACAAGATATAATTCGTTCTTAGTGTTTTTTGTTTAAGTTTATTAAATCTGATTAATAAAAACCAGCCAAATGCGAATGGGACACGTTTACGAATGGTTCCGTACTATTATCTTTAATATGCCTCAAATTCGGAAAAGTAGAGAACGGAACGGAGTGTTTTGACACTAGGTTCCCACTGTCTACACTGCCATGTGCGGTATACAGCGAACTAACAAAACATTATTTAAATGAATACCCTTTCTGCAATTAAAAGAAACAAAAACACAAAAAATATCTTTATAATATAGATAATAGTTGAATAATATTGAATACTAAGATAAGATAACATCAAATTTAATACATCATCTAGACAATAAATGATAAACAGTTACCAAAAATGCCGAAATATTGCCATAAAAATTATTTCCTTATTTAACTACACCCTGTATCGGGTATAAAACAAGTTACCAGAGGGAACCTAATTTTAAAATATTTCGTTCCTCAATCTGTAAGACATTGCGCGTTTGGAAATTTCAGCAGAAATGAGGATCAGTCCTTGTAGAGAATTCCCATTCATTCAATTTTGCTGACGTGCTATTAAATTTCTCAAACTCTCTATAAATATTTGAATTGAATTGAGGCCTGTCGTGGCGCAGCGGCACAAACGTGCGACTGTAACCGATAGGTTCTGGGTTCGATCCCCAGTCGAGGAAACGAAACATTTAATATTTCCAATTAAAATATTTAATGTTTCATTTATTCGCTCTGGTAATAAGGCAAAGCGCGGCGTTGAGTTCCGCCACTCAACACGCAATGCCTCAAATTTTTATTTAATTAGCGGAAAATGGGGAACGGAAGGGGAACGGAGTGTCTTAACACTAGGTTGCCAGGTTCCCTCTGCCTACCCTGCCTCGTGCGGGATACAGCGTGAAGCTAAAAAACAATAAAAAAAAATTAATAACTACTTAGTCCACCGAAAACAATCAATCGATATGTGTATATATTTTCATTTATTGTCTACAGCGTAAATTCCGCACACGGCAGGGTAGACAGAGAGAACTTGAGAACCTGTGTTGATGGCGCAACTGAACACCGCGCTTCACGTAAACTACCAGATCAAAGTATTAAAAATATTAAATATTTAATTTCTTCGATTAGTATTTGAACCTATTACCTGTGGTCTTTACCCATGCGCCTGCGCCACTACAGACCAAACTTGGGAGACATGTGCATATGAAATTTTATGAACATCTTCTCATAGACCAACGAACGATGTCGTAATACACGATAGTGTTAAAGAAACTAATATTTATATATATTTAATTACATAATTAAGTTAACTGTGAAGAAATAAAGAGTAAAATCACTTCCGCTTGTAGTAATATGAGAAATTCATTATAGATGATTAATATGGAAATTTAAACTGAGATTTTAGTGTTATCAACATATTACAAGTATGGATCTGTTAAAATTATACACTTTCAGGTTATTTACTAACTTGTTTATGTTCTTTAATTAGAGTACATTTTCTCACAGTAGGCCTTTATATATATACTTGGGTGCGATATTCTTGAAGTACAAAGTGCGGCGTTGAGTACCGTCACTCAACACAGAATGTCTCGACACCATAATGTCTTAATTGGGCTCACTCTGTCTGCCCTACTAAATGTATGGAAAAACGTAAAGCTTAAGGTTAGGTTAGTTTATACTTATATATCAGAGAAGAGAGGGAGAAACTAGTTTAAAAACACTGCGTTTCCCACGCAACTCTCACTTGGAACGCAAAATTGGCGGAACTCAACGCCGCATTTTGTCTTTTTACCAGGGCGAGAGAACAAAAATGTTTTATATCTCTACATGGGGATCGAACTTATCACTTTTATAGTCAGTTAGTTTTTTTCACGCCATGTTATTCTTATTTGTAGGAAATATCTTGATATTATCGTATGCGTCTTATGCATTTTATAGGACAAAACCTTTTGCTACTTTAAAAAACTCGAAGGTTATTTTAGATATATATATATATATATATATATATATATATATATATATATATATATATATATATATATATATATATATATATATATATATATATATATATATATATATATATATATATATATATAT
>DWMZ01006398.1:0-10342 GCA_018249855.1 Eueides tales michaeli | reverse complement strand
TCATTACGTCAGCGGACTACGTTCTCAGCGAAACGCCGCTTTTGTGGAGTTCTGCAGTTTTGTCTAAATTCAAAAGAGCATAAGTCTAGATTAGAAGGCATTTCTTCAGTGTAGTTAAAATATAATGACGGATATGGAGTAACTACGAATACTGTAGTAACTATGTACTTTGTTAATGTGTTTAGCGTTTATACTATTTCATACTTATGCTTTTCAAAATGTACATATATTTTATTGTAAAATAAACTTTTTAGTGTTTTAAAACAGAAATAAGTTTTTATATTAAATAATGATGTTGTATATTTAATATTAAATAAATTTATTCTCTCTTATTTACTTACCTCTTTAGATGCGATAAGGGTACAGTTTTAGCGTGTCAGATTGAACGCAAAGGTTTATTTTGGGTAGTTTTGGATTTGATTAAACGAAGCGTGTTATGTTATATCAATTAGCAAAAATAAAATTTGTGGATTGTGTTAATAAAACAACCATTTTTATAGTTTTATATCCAGTGGACTACTGGATATAGAACTATAAAAATGGTTGTTTGTGTATAATAAAGATAAGGATTTATGATCTGTTTTATCAGACTGTAATTGATGATCAATTAAGAGAATTTAGAATGCAGTTTTTCGTAGTTCTGTTTTGAGACAAAAAATAGTATTTATTTTTTCTTAACGAATTAGATAATAAAACAAAAATCTAATTGGTAAAGACCGTCTACCGACTTACCTATTAAAACTTTAGTAATATAAGGAAGTCTTTAGTCTAAAATGACAAGAAGATTCCCTTTGAGTGGAAAAATTAATAGGGACTGATGGTCGGTATATCGTTCAAGTCAGTCCTGCAATAAGATCATAGGAAATGGGTTTCAATCTGTACGATTGTAATATATCAGGGATTGTAACCTTGTTATATAAAAACTTTACTATCATTAGTCAGAGGCCAAGATTTTAAAAGTCAAGACTTGGTGAGACCTTTATGGTAAATTATATACTGACTTAGTGTTTTTTTTAATAGAATAAATTTAACTTATATTTAATAATAAAAAAATTGGGCAGTTCTAGGGCAGCTCTATTCTTAGAAAAAAATATATTGAGATGTAAAAACCATCGATATGCCGTTTGATTGGGTTGTTAAAGGTTGTTACTCGGGAAATATTTGAATTATTTTATGTTCCCGCTTCGAAAAGACAAATCGTGACTATATTTGAATCTATTTGTATACCAGTATGCAGGAAAAAACAAACTATTTTAAGTAAAATAAGCTTTAAATGTTAGACTAACTCCTCGTACAAAGGGCGAAATAATTTAAAATCTTTCAATGAAAACGAATGAAAGTAGTACGTCCATGGTCATTAAATGTATGCAATGTTGCGGTCGTCTATTAGTATACATTTTACATATTTACATTTACAATAGTATACGTATATAAAATAAAAATAAGATCGAAAATATACATATCATCATTCATTAGGAATCATTCATTTTTTAGGAATGTACTTTTAAATATATGTTGTTTCTTAGATACGCTTTATTTCTATTAGTTGCATTTTCTTTATTTTATCTCGACATTTCACTTTCCTTCTATAGGAATAAATTTGCAGGAATCTTACATAAGAAACTAACGGTGAGTATAAATTATAAACCGATGTATATTAAAACCAAACGTATTTACGTAACTACGTTAATACCGACTATATTAAAAACAAACAAAAAACATATGCAACTAGAAATTTGTAAAATTGATTACAAATGAATTAGTCAAACAGTAATTCAATTATAAGTTAATATGATTTTAAGTTTCATTAAGCGTAAAATCTAACCAAAGGTAGTTTTAAAGTTTTATAAATTCGTTAAATAATTACAATAGTTTTAATTGGATATAATCTGTTGATTAGTATTGATTTTATTACAATATTTGACGCGAACTCAATACGGTGTGTGTCTAATAGCAGAACTCAAGGCCACGCTTAGTCTTGCCCGATTGGGAAAAGGAAAATAATATAGATAATAAAGATAAGCGGGAATCGATCCCACAACTGTTGCATCAAAAATCAGACTTAGTAAAATTTAGCCATGATTAATAATATTATTTTTTTTAAACAAAAAAAATAGTGCTTTTTAACAATTATCTAGTTTTGGGCGTCAATAACATCTAATAGTTAAATATCCAAATATGTAAATGTGCGTGTGTCAGTTTTTAATTCAAATTCTTAATAAACCTTAGTTTTTCCTAGTTTTGCAGTATTGGATAACCTATAAATTCTGAATTGATTTATTACTTCCTGTTATTTGAACAAGTGCACATAAATCATCGTTTTTACTAACTTGATACAAAAAAACGTTCATCGTTTTTATTATGAAAAACTTTCATGGTCTTACTTCTGTGATTTTGACAAGAATTTAGAATTCAATTAGATGTAATTAGTTTTAAAAAAAATGTTATATTGTCTTTTATATGGACATATAAAATGAGTCTTCTTTCTTAATTTAATCCATTTCTAAGAAAATGTGTAACGGAATGGATTAGTATATGAATAGATTTATAATACTTTTTAAGTTAAGTAAGGTGTGGGATGTACGTCAATTAAAGATATTTGATAAAAGTATGATATACATATGAAAAATATGTCTATAATTGTATATTATACGAGTACATATTAAATTAATTCTTAATTCATTTGAAATCATACGACGTGAAAATGTTTACTTGCAAATCCTAGTGTTAATCACGAGGAATATCATCAGGGAAATCTAAGATAATGTAAGCTAAAGTTGCCCAGAAAACAGCTCACGTCCTTACAAATATTTGGTTTTGAGCACTTGTATCAGCGATTGTATTTAGTTAATAATGAAGCTCCAGGAATTCCTTTTTTAATGAAAAGAGACAATTCCGATCCAACATTTTTATCTGTTATTAACTTGTTAATCGAATTAAGAAATTCTAGAACTATTTTTATTATACAATTGGCTGCCGTAGATCCAGCGTCTCTTAAATCTACAGGTTGGAATGTACTGGTATCGGATTCTAAAACATAAATAATTAGATCCAATTTCTTTTTCATGTTTCTTTATATAGGCCCAGCCACTAATCAAACCTTCCTTTTCTCCTGTCCATAATATTGCTCGTATAGTACGTCTGGGTCTGTAAAGTTTAATATATGAAGTATTGCAGGTATACACCAACTAATCATCATTCCACCGCCATTATCTATAGCTACTTATCCAACATCCCAGCTGTCGATATGACCTGATACTATAACTATTTTTTCCGGTCTTACCCCATTAAATCAATGATGTGCGTCTAGACCTTTTAAGTAAGTATGTGTTGAAAACAACTTCAAATTTATAGGAATGATTTTTCCTTTCCAATAAAATCGATTTATTAAATCTGCATCTTCCAAAGTAATACATGCAGCTGGTATATTTTTTATAGAATCTTAATATCTTAGAGTACCAGGTCACATAGATATATCATTACAACTACCGGAAGTGGTGTGGCATTTGGATTTAATGTGTTAAATGTTATATACGTATTTTAAGGCGTTTTACAACGGAAGATTTTTTTTATTTATATTACAGAGACTGTGCATATTTTGAGAGATTAATGTTGATGAGATAAAATTGGTTTAGGAAATTATTATATTTTAGTGATATCTGTTATACATAGACTTAAATTACGATACTTAACATGTCATGCGTCTCTTGAAGTATGCAGGTGAAATTGGTAGTATTTATATAAACGACGCGTTGTATCAAAAAAATAAATGGCGTGAAATTACGCTACTGTAGAGTGTAGTAGACATAGACCGTATGTCGCAGTACAAAGATTAAATTGGTGATAATTAGTTACCTATTAAGAAAAAATCTATATTATTAAAATAAAAATCGTGGCTATTATTTATTGCTTTTATGCAACGATATTATAATACTGTTCTTCATTATTTGAAGTATAAATATAATGTATATGATTAATATCTATTGAATGTCATGCAGGATAGCTGCCAATTTATGTATGTAATAATTAAATTGTATCATTGACGATAAAAATTGTAATTGTTGAGTTTCTTGCCGGCTCTTTTTAACAGAACTGCCTCCTAACTCATTCAACGACGATTCAAAAGTGCTTATAGTAGTGCTTATAGTAGGTTTGGAAATTGTGTACTTAATAAACGCACCAGGGCTATTTTGAGACATAAACATAAATGGTTATGTAAATGTTCGTGACCCAAATGAAGAAAACCAACTTAAGTCGGTTTACGGACAATAATTTTACGTGATGATGACATAAGAATATATTGATAAAAAGTCCATAATTTTATTACAATAAAAAAATATTCTAAAATAGTTTAATTAAATAATTTATAAATTTCATTTAAAAAATAATATTCAGAATTAGTAAAGTATTTATGATAAAAAATGTTTCGAATGTTCGAAGCGTACAAATTTTCATTTTTATCACGTCTAACGAATTTCAATTTCATACATAATCTCTATCTAATTTAAAGCATTTACATCAAAAATATTCAATCAAATTTTGCAACGGATCACAGTTAAAGAACTGTGCTGAACTGGTATTTAAGCCGTGATTTTGAGGACTAGTAAAAAAAAATTAAATTACTTAAGTAACTAACCAACATAAAATGTATGTTGTTAAATTAAAACTAAACTAGTCCCTTCATATACGTGTTTTCAGTTATTTGATTTTGCTCCTTCAGTTAATTCTTTATTTTTTAATTAAATGACTGATCATGTACAATTTTATCCATTATTACTGGGTTAGGACAGCTCATTTTTGTTTAGATAAAAAATAAAAAAAATAAAAATAGTTTATTTACTCGACAGACTTTACACAATTATAATTGTTATAGAAATCTCCTTTTAAGCAAGTGATGTCCGTATTATTGTGCCCTTGCGCCACGACAGACCTACATCTCGACCATGGCCTGTCACTTTGTCGAATGTCCTGTAACGTTCTATCAACGGTTTCTGGTGCCTTTTTATTAAACATGTTTCATCCCCGTACTATAAGGCCGCAATTCTGAAACTATTTTACTTTATCATATATAATAAATACCTTAAGATGCCACTGCAAGAGTAACTTTATTTGTGTCGTCAATTTAAATCTTGTGAGATTTCCTAAATCTTGTGAGAAATTCCTCCAGTTCATCCTGGAGTATCTAAGAAAAATAGCTTCCCTTCGTACTTATGGCACTTATCTATTGTAAATTTAGATGCGCTCTCATTAATCATAGCAGTCAACTCGTTGAGACGGTAGCTTGTTTCATATTCTCCATTATTGCGTGTTTGAATGAATGGAAGGAAACAGTCAGTAAGAGAATTACGTCCAATCGTCCAATACAATATCCCGTAAAGACAAAGGGAACTATTCATTACTCTTTCATCTTTCTTATATAAATGGTTTGAACTTTTTCTACAATTTTGTGATATAAATGGTTTGTACTTTTTCTACAATTTTGAAGGATCTGAGATGGCACAAAATACTAACATTATAGCGAATAACTGCCGGTCCCAGTGGATATATTCTTCAAGAAGCCAAGAAAAACACCCATCATATTAAAAAAAACTTTAGCTAAGGTATTTTTTTACTTTTTTATATTTTTTAAATTAAGACAAAGATTTTAAAAAGTATAAGCGATAACATAAAGGTATTAACGAATAACACACACCCGTATCTATAACACAATCACACCGCTCTCATTTCATTTTACCATAATAAAATGAGGTCATTTTATTCACTATCATAAATTTAAGATAATGTTTTATATATAGACTATACTAATTGCCCACCTTGATACACACGAAAATGACAAAAAAAGGTAGCGTTCCTCCTCCACCGAGTATGATGCGTCAATCCGCATCAAATTTAAAATCACGTCGAAATTTCAAAATTAATAGATATTCTATTACTACTTTTTATTATCTTGTATGCTTTTTTCGTTAAAATATGTGCAAATACCCTTTTTGTACTATTTTAATATAGCAATTTAATTAAAGTTTACGCATAATAATGAAAATCTTTTTATTTTTATATCAATAAAAAATATCTGTCGAGCTGAACAATTTTAAATAATGCTCTATTTTATTTCTTATAGTTTAGCTGGATCGTTGTGATTGTTCATCAGATGTTCCAAAATTGAAGAAATTTTAATATCTCTATTTAAAAATGTTGATGGCTTGCAACGAATTATTTTATTATTATATTAATAGGAATTTTTACTAAATTGTTTGATGAGGCGGGTTACAGGTGTCATCTTTAAAGAGTTTTTTTACCAGGGCACATCGCTGTAAAAGCATCGATATCGAGGGCATATCACTTGAAATAGAATGTTAAATAATTAGGGTCGTGGTTAAATAGAAAATAGAAATGAGGTCCTCAAGTAGATAAGTTAAGGAGAAAAATTTACAAGTTTTTAAATTTACTTAAAATGTTAGCAGGCTCTTGTTGAGGAACCCATCCAAAATATTTAACAAAGCTTTATGTCCCCTTATTAAGAAGAAGAATTGATTTTGCTAGCTTTTTATTTGGCAATACTCCTTATTTACATTTTAAGAAGTTAGATCATATATAGTCAGTCTATGAGAGTTATAGGGGGATTTATCAGATCCACTCCTATTCATGTAATGGAGAGTGAATTAGCTATGCTTCCTTCATTTATTCGTCTATGCTATTTGAGAGGGAAATACTTATTAAAAATTTGAAAAATCTTTAGAAAATCACACTTCGGGGTTTGGAAAGTTTTATTGGAACCAAAGGAAAAGATCATTAGTACTTGTATTGTTGAATGAAATTAAAAATTTACCAATTCATAGCAGCAAAGTACTCCAATACTTAATTTAAGTGTGTAGATCCCAAAAATTGATTTAGGGTCTCACATTCGGAATATAAAGAATGTCTAGATCATTCCTTGTATTATAAAGCAAAACGTTTTATAATAACCTATATATTAAAATAAAATCTATTATTTATTTAAATCTTCAATATTCAAATTATACATGGACGCACCTATTGATAATGTAGATATTGATTTGCTTTTTATGACCCGCTAGTGAAAATAAGTATGAGATTTAAACGTAACTAAAAAAATCTATTATATTCGCTGAACTAATTGCCCTGTTTAAAGCATTATCATATAATGAGACGTATAAATACTTAGGGTAACACCTAACCTAACTTAACACATTATATGTCATCTTATAGTTTTTATGAATTCGTCCAAAATTTCAAAATTAAGTATCAATTATATATGATCTATATCCTTGTTTTGGATTTCTATTAAAATATATTTCGTTTTCATTTTTAGTTTTAATTCAGCATAGTAAGGTAGACATAGGGAATCCAATTTCTAGCCTTTTCTTTACCGAAAATAGAAATATTACTTAATGAGTGGCGACACTCGTTATAACTTAATCTGTTTCGATTTAGGGGATGTAATATATAAAATGAATTAATTATAATATAGATCTTTTTGTCCTTGATCTTTTTTTTCTTGGGCTTGTTTCATCTACAGTTATAAAAAAATCATATTATATAAAGAATATTTCATTACATATCTAATTATTTGCCAAAATCTAAAATTATCAAAAATTAAATTATAGAACGTAATGTTTTAATTACTTAAAAATAAAGAAAATTGAAAATAAAATTTAGCGAAATAGCGATCTTAACTTATAGCTATATAAATAACATCTTTGATTTTCACAATTGTTACACATTTTAAATCCCCGTCAGTCTACCCGTGACCCTGTAAACTGTTCGAAACATCGAGTTTCCAAAAATGTTTAAAAATTTAATATACGCAATTCATCCGCTTAAAATTGTTAGATTTATAGCTATATTACCAATTCAGTTTTTTATTATTATTTACATAATATACAACCTAAAATGGATAAGTACAAAAAGAGAACTTAATCATTAGAAGTTGAAGATTAAACCTATAATTAGTCAATTTACCCGCATAGCTTGGTAATATACAACTATACTTCTATATGCTCCTATAATATTTAAAATATTGGCCCCAAACTCCTAATCGTTGCGATGCCTTCTATAATTATCAACAGCTCTACAATATCATCATATGGTGCGTAGAAGAAATAAATATATGATTATTATAAGAAATTATATAAAAACCCAAACAACGCGTCTATGAAGTTTGTATGTTCCTCTTTGATTTGTGTGAGATCATCAGATCATCAGATCTTGAAATATGAAATAAAAGTAAATTCAACTAATATAGAACCAACCTCTTCCTGTGCCAAAAATAAATTGGTTAAAAATATGACTTCCGTCTTAATTATACTCAATTCTGTATTTAACAATGAATTATTACTAATTTAACTTAACGGATGTTAGCGATTTATCTTTGTAGAGTTACATTTTTAAGAAATGTAATCTAGTTTTAAAATGAATAGCTTTTTCTCTGGCGTCTCGCCTTTCATTTGATCTTTTAAGTTAGAGTGGCAACAGTGTTATAGCGAGAAATATTAGTTTTGAACAATTTAAACAAATCTTTAAACTTTAAATGAATATTTTATATGTAATGTAGATATTCATCTAAAATTTAAATTATATGACGTATTATCGATGTTAAGTGTTAGGATGTTTGAAACTTAAGTGAAGCGTTTCAACAATAATATAAAACTTCAATTTCATTCGATTTTCTAGATAAACTAGTCGCCATTTGCTTTAGTCCTGATTACTTATTAAGTAAATTATTATGATAATTGCATATAAGATAGTAAAACTTAAACATTAATTCGAGCTAGGCATGAGTAGAAGTTTAGTATGTACAAAATGAACGATATTAAAATATAACCATATTTACACATTTTATTTGTATACCTTAATTAGTATACAAATAAAAACCAGGACCCTAGTCCCCGGTAGCCCAACTATACCTGTAGCGGTCTTCCGGTAGCGGTCATCCGGCTCCGACCATTTAATGCCCATATTAAAAACTTGAGAGATTTCAACCAGAATTGCAGAATCGCTTCAGGATTGGTCTAGAGGATTGTGTTACAGTGGACAACGTCAACAACAGGTTTGTTGAAACTATCCATGAAGTGTGGTCCAAATTCTTTACTCAACGTAATGAGAGACCTAAAAAATTTTCTGCCCATACTTTCAAACTTATGGCAAGTCGACGACGTCAATTGTGCTGCAGGCAACCGACGACGCGAAGGTATACTCAGCTCGATACATAATTTAAAATTTCCTTTCGACGCGACATTCGTGCCTTCAATATTATAAGAAATTATATAAAAACCCAAACAACGCGTCTATGAAGTTTTAATGTTCCTCTTTGATTTGCGTGAGATCATCAGATCATCAGATCTTGAAATATGAAATAAAAGTAAATTCAACTAATATAGAACCAATACTAAATATATTGAAGACACAATCGAGCGGTACCAAGGTTTTAAAGGGTTGGCTAGGTTGTTGTTGTCTGTTGAAAAAAATCGGTTGTCAAAGCTGAGTCCTGAGGGAGGTAGAATTTTTTTATGGGCAATTGTACACATTGACATCAATGGAATCGCTTCGAACCTACTGAAATCTGGTGGAAAACAGGTACTTAAAGCCCTTCAGAAGCTTTTCAATTCCATTCTGCTTAAAGAAGGTACCACACCAGAAACATGGACCAGGAGCATCGTCGTCTTGTTCTTTAAGAAGGGAGATAACATTCAATTGTATAACTACAATTTGATATCGCTCTTTAACCATGCTTACAATCTGTTTTCAAAAGTCATCACCAATGGTCTCGCTCATAGGTTTGATGACTTCCAGCCTTCAGAACAAGCCCGTTTTCGAAGGACTTTTCCACCATAGGCCACATACATATACATAAGACCGAAAAGTATAACCTACCATTATGCTTAGCGGTTGTGGACTATGAAAAATCTTTGTTGATGAATCCAACTCGGCTGGGCAATGTTTGGGAAACTTTGTTACCTCTTCTCATCCAAAATACCTTAGTGCCTCAAGAGGAAAGTCTTCAACCAGTGTGTGTTGTCAGTGATGACTGCGACACGTTGAGGCCGTAAGGTTCTCAAATGGAGACCACGAATGGGAAGGCGTGGTGTGGGTCGGCCCTCCACCCCATGGACCGATGACGTTAGACGAAGACTGTACAGAACCCTCCGTATTGGAGGTGCATTAGGGAGGCTTATGTCTTGGAGTGGATGTCGGTTGACTGATAATGACAGCAACTATTGTCATCATTAGGTCATTCGACAATAAATAGCCCTAACAATAAGTAACAATAACAACTAGATAAGTTGTTTCTTTCATAATTGTAAAAAAATACATAGCATAATTAACT
>DWMZ01006397.1:0-10342 GCA_018249855.1 Eueides tales michaeli | reverse complement strand
TGAAAATTACTGCTTCTCTATATATTTTGTAGCTATATTTTATATAAGTATACAACTTGGTATATATATACTATGGTGCTAATCTTGGGAAGATAAAAAGAAATCCATTTACGCTTTATTCAGCACATAGCAGGGCAGGCAGATTGATACTGGGATCCTAGGGTTATGCCACTCCTTTCCTTTACTCACATTCTGTCGAATTTAAGGCATTGCTTGTTGAGTGGTGGTACTCAGCGCTGCGTTTTTACCAAAGCGAAGAAAGGAAAATATCAAATATTTCATTTAAAAATGTTACATATTTCATTTCTTTAAGTGGGATCGAATCCACAACCAAATTATAATTATACCAAAATCGGTGAAGTATATAATACCTTTTGATACCAGAAATAAGCTTATATTTAGTGCACCTGTAACTTGATTACACCGGCTCTGTAATTCTTTATTTTTTTTTCTATACCACAATTTTATAACGTTGTAAAAAATGTGTGTGGTAAATTTTAGCCAAATTAATGTTTTTATAAATAGTGAGACGCATTGAGAATGAAAAGCTCGCTTCAGTCTTTTTTTAAATTATTATAGTGGCTAATGAATAATTGTGATAAATATATTAATTAGGTCCTTACATATGAAATTATTTGGTATGAAAGGAACAAAAAATCGAACATTATATAATATATATTTGTTTGATCAAAGTATGAACCTTTCTTATTTATGCATTTTTGTCCTCTCATAGATAATTTAATGATCTCCGGACTAAAAAATAACATTTGGACTGGCATCAACAATATGGCTGTTTGGATTGCTCCATCACAGTTGCATCTTTTTCCATGAGAGAAGTTATCAAAATTAATATAAAACTATATAAGTTGGAGCAAGGTCCGAGGAGTACGGTGGATGTCTTTGACATTTAAATTGAAATTCGGTGCGTTTTAATCTTTCCATTTTCCTTAAGTAAATTAGTACAACTTATCACTAACAACTCAGCCTGCAGCTAACTCGGAAGAGGTTTGCGATAGATTCGCTTCCATAATAGTCTTTATTATTAACTGGAATTTTCGGCTGTGCACAAGACATAATCTGCAGGTCAATTTTTTAAATTAAAAACGATGCAACTAAAGACTCACAGTGTTTTTTTTTGCGTCTTAACCACCATATACATCATAAACACTTCGAGCCGTTTCCGCAGCTCTGGCGCCATTGTGGAATTCTGCATTATAGCAGAATCAGTACTTCTTTAACTGGATTGTTATTTTGGGTTGGATAAATGTCCAAAAAGTTATTTAAATTAAAAATTGGTGTTCTTTTTTCGTTATTGTTATATAAATAACAACGTAAAATTCTGTTAAATAAAAAATTGTTAAGCTTATTTAAATAGAATAAAAATAGGATAAGGAATAGGAGGATAAGGAATGTTGTAAACGTAAAAAAGGGCGAGTTGGATTCGCCCACCAAGGGTTCCACACTAATGTTATAATTGTAGGCAAATAAAAAATACAATTTAGTAAAGCTTTTTAGCTTTGCTTTAACTTTTATTAATTGAACTTTCAGTTGTAACTTAAGTTTGTATGAGTACATATGCCTGTAGATACCCAATTTAATCTAAAATTAGTTTGTTTGTTTCGAAAAAAATACTTTGTTTTAACATAATACACCCGACAAATAAAGTTGACGAACAAGTTTGCGGACATACGCACTCATTTTGTACGAAATTAGTTACAAATATAAGGTTGTAATGATTTTTTCTATGAAATACCTATAAATTTTACTGTAGAAATATTTCTTCCTTGATTTCTAATTATATATCCTTGATTTCTAATTATATATATCGTATCAAATTTCACAACAGAATGTTTATAGGAACGACCCTCTATAAGTTTTGGTTACTCGATGAATTTCATACAACGGAACCCTAAAAACTGATTTAGCGGGATGACTTGTACATTTAAATAATTAGAAACAAGGAAATATATTATAAAATATAGCCGAGACCAATCTTGAATTACGCTGATTATTTTTTTTTTACTGGAAACAAAAACTAAATCCCTTTCTAAGACAATCGCCGTCTGACCTTTGAATTTTATACTCATTGTTTTAATCGTTTTCTAACGAACGGAACAGTTCATTTTGTTTATCATTTATCAGTTCTTCATCTTGTTGTGTCTTAATTAAGATGTTATAAAATAACGTTTTTATTTTTATTTGGCCTTTTATATATTTATTAAGAAATGTGTTAAAAAAACTTCAGGTCCGTGGAAATATTGTATATATTAAAAATTCACATTCAATTCACAAAAAAAAATGCTTATATAAAGGAATATAAAATATTATTTTCAAATATACTTTTTTGTTCATTTTCCGTATCACTGTATCCTACAAAGATAGTGTTGGGGCACTTTGCAAGAAATGAATTTTCTTAAAATTGTCGAGGCATTGCGTATTCAGAGAAAACAACGCCGTGCATTGCCTAGTTACCAGAGCAAGGAAATGAAAGTATTAAATAATTTATTTCCTAAATCACATGCCTGTGCCACTGTGCTTCGACGGCCTCTTCGATACATAAAATCTTGGCTGAATGAATTTACGACCTTATCTTGCCAATATCATACACAAAACTAAAAGGCGCAATAATGTTATGAAAATCAACCACATCCAGATAACATACCAACAAATATATAACGTTTAATATGAATGTAATGTTGACATAATATTGGTAGAACCAATATCATAGAGCGTATCTAATATAGAGATGCTCTAGTTGGATTAATCAGAAAACGTATCAAGGCCGCCACAGTCATCGTGGCGTTAAATCGATATGGTGTTTCGTTTCCTCTATAGATATTCTTTTATTACTATGTGAACGTACCTTTGTTCATCTGCTTACTAATGTACAATACTTTATACATGGATCTATAAAAAATGTGTATTTAATATGATCAGTACAACAAAAAAAAATGAATTTGTTTCTTTTTTGATAGCGACGGTTATCTATTTATTAAAAAAATCCAAGTATATTTTGGAAGCATTGAATTGCGGAACTGAATGTCGCGCTTATGTTTACTTACCAGTGTAACAAAATGTTTTTTTTTAAGCAAAAAATATTAAATATTTCCTGAGTAGGAATTGAATCTACAACTGATAGCATTTACTGTCCCTACATCAAATCTGGCCTTAACATGTATAAAAGTAGTATATATCCATTCTCAACGTCTAATTCATTTCAGATTGGCTATTTCATTAGACAAATAGTAAAAATGTACATTATATAGTGCATTTGTATGTTTTTGTACTCAACAAAGTTGTTTCCCTATTCCTTTCATAAAAGCCACATTCATGTAACAGAATGTTAACAGCTAGTCTTTTGCCAAGTTACTTGTTTTAAAAGCTCTTAGCGTTTTACACGTTTTTATGTTTTGCAAAAGTAGCGTAGACCTAAATGACACTACACTGTACAGTGAACAGGATACTTGTGACGCAAACATAGTACTGCCGTGAGGTAGGAAAACATTGTTTCTTTTAAATATACTCAAAGGTATTATTTCGTTTTTAACCTATGATACAAAAAGAGGAATATTGTATATAAGATTTGGCAGTATGTCTGAGTGACTGTAGCTCCTGAATGAATGAACCTGATGTAAGCCTTGTTTATCGAGGAGGTTCTTAGCCACATTTTATGAAATTCTGATTTGTAGTTTAAGAGCTATACTATAGCTATATTGGCACGTTATGGTTCTTTAAATTTTATTAGATTATTAGTTGACTTACAAAGAAACAATAAACATACCTTATAGTATACGAATATGTTAGTTAAAGTTAGTGTAAAAAAAATTGTTCTTAAAATCTATATAAATTTTCATTAATAATATGTTGGTTCATATTACGAAAAATTTATGTATACAATATATTAGTTCTATTATATCCAATCATAATTATAACTAAAAAATATCTGAGAAAATCGAATCTATTCTTCTCATTCTATTTTATCTTAGATGTCACACATTAAGTATGGGGATTTGAGTCACTGCGTGTTTAGTGGTGTGACTCAACGCCGTTATTTGCCTTATTACCAAAGATGAAAATATGAAATTTATAATTTTCTGCAGCTGAGTTCGAAATAAGAACCTGTCGCATTTCACACACGCTTGTGCCAGAAATTTGTGCAATATTATATTTTTTTCTATTTTTTCGTGTTTTTAGACCTTTTTTAACATATTTATATAAATAATATCTAGTAAAAATTTATAAACACTATAAATATTCAACATAAGACGGTTTACTGTATAATAAAATATTTAATTGTACCCAAGAGCGATCTAATAAGGCATCGCTGTAATACAGAGTATTTTTAGAGTTAGCGCACATTTTACAGTATTAAACATATTATAAGTGCTTAAGATGTAAAATATAAAGCATTAGATAATAATATAATTTCTAAATATGGAAAACTTGAGATACAATTGGCCTTAGTATGGTAATTAAAGAAACATATACATAAGATGTTTTAGAATGTCAATGGCTGCTATCTGATTTTTTATAGATTATTCATAAATAAGTAACAATATATATATATGGTATTTTGTTTCATCGATCTTTTGAACGAAAACTAATTTATATGAAGGTAATTGCTTGACAATTTTTGAGATCATTTTGGCTTATTTCTAAACTGAACAAGGTTACCTACCTACTTTCTTAAGGAAATGTTTATTTATATAGGCCCATAGCCCGCTGAGAGATGCTAGTGTTAGGACACACCTTTACAAATTCACAATAAATGAAAAAAAAAGATTCTGCAGTTCAGTTAAACTGTCCACTAGGCATAGAAAGATTCAAAACTATTATTTAAATTTATAAAACAAAGTAAATCAATCCAATTTGTCTTAAGCAATGCGTTAAATACTTATTTAAAATTAATATAAGTAAGTAGAACCTAACAGCATAAATTCACATAAACTTATTCGCTAATTCTAAAAATCCTTAGGGAAGACTTGCACTATAGTGCCGGTTACGGTTCGTTCTCTGTCTCATCTCATAATTTTGCATGAGAATTATTTTTACATGCGTAATTCTCTCCAGAACTTGACTAAAAACAATGGTATGAATGCTCTCATTATTTCACATATTAATTTTTTTTACTAATTTTTGACTTAAAATGGTCGAGGACAAATTGTAACGAGCACTATAGTTGAATCCTCCCTTAAATGTTTTCATCTAGAAGAACAGCGTTCTTTTACGGTCATTAATTTGATACTTCACTCGTTCACTGCCATAGTGCTTGCCAGTACTTGAATGAGTAAAAATACACGTATGAAACGTGTAAGCAAAACCTTTGCTGTTATTTTATGCTAGCGAAATACAAATGCCTATTTCATATACGATTTGGTTACGTCAAAAGACCTAAAGGGTTAAGATATGTCAAAAGGCCTAAAGGGTAAAGATATGTTATTCAATCAAAAGAAAAATAAAATTTGTAAAAATCCCCATCCTAAAACGTCACTATATCGTCAAAGTGCTTGTAGCTGAACTGCTTATCTGATCCGCGAAATACCTCGGCAAATAATGCTTCCCATTAAAAAGATCCTCACTTTAACCGTCTCATTTTGGAGTAATTGTGCCACAGACAGACCAACAGACTATTAGCATAGAGGTTAAAAAGAGTCGTAACTAATAAGTCGTCTAAACATTGGAATTATATCGTTTGAACTATTTGAGGACAATGATATAGAGGTTGATGACAGACGTAGTGAAATAGAAACGAAGAATTAAACTTTCCGTTCTCTTGACATATCTCATAGGAAATATTGGAAATCATTCTGTAGAAATATAATTGTATACTAATTGTATCCATTAAACTTCTATTCAATTGTTGAGCCTGAGGTTTCAGCGGTGTAACTCAACGCTGCGATTTGTATTTTTGCCGTGGAAAGAGAGACAGGAAATTAAAATAATTTATTACCACGAGCGGAATTCGTGCTTATAATCGTCGCGTTTCCAGACGCTATGCCGCAAAGCCACAAAGAAGGTCGTCGGAGATCGCCGTCATAAATATTTTTTAATGAAATATAAAATTAACAAGCAAAACGAAATAAATACATACATACTTTAAAGCATCTTTGTTCTTTATTGTCTATGAATAATGATATAGACACTATCAATCATTATCAAAAGATAACTTAGTTCATTAAAATTTTCGTTTATATAATTGTTCATTTATGTTTTATTTTTTTACAGATAAAAAAACATAGATTATAAAACATAGGTTTGGCATGAAATGTTAATATTCTTTTGAAGCGAAATTCATAAAAAAAAATTGTTTTTATTCACGCGTTGTCTTTGTCATTGAAGAAGATATGTTAAAATAATTAAACTAACACTCCTTTATTCACCTTGTTATTCTACTACTACGAGAACTATCTATATAAAATTAAAATGGTATTAATATATTTTTCTCTCAAGTTGATATCGAACTCGCTACCCTCGATATGGCAATCAGCTCTCTCACGCCACAATGTAACAAGTATCACAAATGGATTTTGAACCTACAACAAAGCTAAAATAAAATTCAATTAACAACAAACATATAAACACACAAAACCATAAAAATCACCATACGATTTAAAAAAACAACTAATAGACACGACTTACGTCATACAAGCGAATATAACACTACATGACGTATGGTCTAGGTATGGGAAGTATAATATATATATTTATTTACGTTCATTCCAACTCGGGCGCAGTAACCGCTTGAACTAGGTTAAGAGAACACGTGTTTTTAAGTGAATTTTATCAAAATGGAACCAGTGAACTTATTAGAAGTGGAAAAGGGAGAGTTTAAAGAGTTTTTAACGTCTTTCGATCATGTATTTTCGGACTGCGACGGTAAGTAACGCAGGGGCGACCGATCGATAATACAAGTTTAACATAACCTAACTGTGCCAGAATATAGCGTTACACAGTATTTCATGATGTTTTATCTTTACAATGGATTTGGATGTATAGTTTATAGTCATTTGTTAATATTATGGTGATTTTATAACTGTTATTATATGTGTTATTTATATGTAATGGGTTGCGTAACGTTTATTTGATATTGCGTTGACTATTTAATACTAATATGGTATTTATTTTTTAATAACTGTATAATATTTAATTTATGTGTGTATTTATTTTTTATCTTAATTTAATATTTTTGAAAAACTGCTATCATCATCTGATTAATTTGGCATTAACTGTTAATTTGGTGTACATTATTATTAATATATTTTCAATGTTAGTGTTACAAGAGTTTAAGAATAAATTTATTTAAGTTTAAGAAAAATATTTAAATATCGTGTAAAATGGCTTTTATAAGAATGTACTTTCAAACAGAAATGATTACATAAAGTTCTAAGAATAATTTACTAGTACCTAAATTTTGGTTTCGTTTAATAGTAAACAAAATGGTATGAATGTATTTTTTTAAAGTAAGTTTTGTTACACGCGTAAAAGCTGCGGCACGTTTTGGTTCTTTAGGAGCAAGTAAATAAAAAAAAATGTTCATAATTTCCCCTGTATTTAATTTGGGTGTGACTCGAACACGCGACCGTCGCGTTTACAATCACTCGCTTGTCACGTGCTCCGGCTCCACAATAGTTTTATATATGATATGAAATAATTAAATATTATTTTTACTATACTATTTTTATTATACGGAAAGTATCAGTGTCATACGACAGCTTAGTAGGTCACGGTCGTCATATACATAATTTGTTTCATATCAACTGCGATCAATGATTATATTTATGACGTCCAAAATTCGAAACTTTCCGTTGCTCCCTTTTTTAATAATGTAATTTACACTATAGTAAAATGAAAAAAATATAAAAATCGAGCAAATCATATGAGACATTCTTATAGTCCATTAAGTCTGATCACAGGTTGATATATTATTTCTTAATAAATGGACTAACTAACAATATATTTTCAATTTCAACCAATAGTTCCTGAGATTAGCGCGTTCAACCAAACAAACTCTTCAGCTATATAATATGAGTGTAAAACTTTAGACATAATATCTAAATAGGCTTGAGCTTAGATTTTTGGGGTTAAGAGGAGAGAGTGGATATAACGCAAGGATATGAAAATATTTTATATTTAATTTCTTCGAGTAGAAATTGAACACACAACATTTTTAGTTAACATTCGTGCTTTTAGCGCTGCGCTACGACATATCTTCTAATTTACGATCTACTAAAAATACTTCATTCTTCAATTTCACACAAATTCAATTTTATCAAAGACTAACTTTGATAAAATTGAAGAAAGTTTTCTTTTCAACATCACGTACAAGTACGCTTACCCAGTGTTAAGACGCTCTGTATTCAAATTTAATGCATTGCATGTTAAGTGGCGGGAATCAAGGCCAAGTTGGACTTGAAGAGACAGTACTTCACGCCAAAACACTGTTTGGCCCAGTATTGGACTCAGGTTCTGTGCCATCTGGAGTTACTATTGTCACCGCTGGGTTGGAGCACCTTAGTATCAGTTTGAAAAAAATGATCGCATACATCGTAGAGCCACTTAAATCGTCGGGAATCCAATGATCTATGAGGGACTTGATACTTTGGCTTTGCGCAGACACGTATCCTCGGTATGCGTTCTCTACCGCATTTATCATGGGGAGTATTCTGGAGAACTGTTTAACTTGATACCTGCCGCCGAATTTTCTATTCGCACAGTACGTCACAAGTTGAAGTACCGTCCTTATCATCTGAATACGTGGCACTACACTACAGTGCAGTTTCATTGGAATTTCCGTCCACGCGCCACACATCTGAGAAACGTCCTACGGCAGTGTTTTCAGGTTGATACGACATGGGTTCCTTCAAAAAGCGCGTGTATATCCATGTAAAAGGCGAGCAACCTACCTGTAGCTCTTCTACCGTTACACGGCGTCGTGGGTGGTGGTGATGACCCACCATCAGGTAACGCATACTCTCGTCTGACTTGTTTTTTCCATAAAAATAATCAAGGATTTCGGCCACAGTCGAAAAATATAAAAAAATCACATATATGAGAATGATTCTTGCACATCAGAATGATTCTAATAAACATCAAGTTAAGTTAGATGTTCTACGATTGTCATTGTTTATGTCGTTTTTAAATTTTAAACCTGTAGTTATTACATTTTCAACTTAACAATTTTCATAATTTTGTTAATGGCCTTTTTTGATTCAACTTAACACTTTTATCAAATATTTTTTGTTGATTTATTATTTTCATTGATTTTTGTGACTGATATAATTTTAAAATAAGTAAAATAAATGTGGTTAATTCACTATAACTTTAAGAGAATCTGTTCGAATCTCTATTAACATTTTGTAACAAAATAGTTTGGTTCAAAACAATAGTATACCTAAGGAAACTACTAGATCAAATTGAAATAAATATATTTTTCTAGAATATTCCATTTATTGAAGAAGGCTATATAATACAGATACTGAAACATGTCACGTGGGATTAGTCATTTTCATTAGACCACGAAGGCGAAGTCGGATATAAAAGCTAAATTAATCATAAACGCAAACATTGAGTACATTAATTGACTGCCGCCCGATGTTTATATCATATTTATTATAAAATTTTCAGAAGATAATAAAACCCACAATATCTATTTTATTTAAGCGAACACATTATATACTTCCTGTTCTTATCAGGAGGGAACTTACTGTTGGGTTACTTCGTTCTGCACTTTCCGCCAAATTTTTAAGATATTGAGTGTTCAGTGATAATGGAGCTTAACTCTTTGTCTTTTTACTGGAAGAAGATAATGAAAATACTAAATAAAGCCTTTCTCCCGTACATAACGTAATATTTTAGACTTACTGACCCATAAACACATACAAACATACCAAAAATCACAAAACACACACATACACACATACACACACCTACATACATATATTTACATCCCACTAAGTACCCAGTTTGCTTAAAAAAGTCACTAATTGTTATTTTAAATCTCATGTTTCTATTGTTTGTTATTCTTGTATCCTTTTTTTTTATATAATTTTTAATACTTACTTCTTAATGATCATTTTATCTTTTTTTATTTATTTTGTTATTTACTTTTATAGCTCATCACTAGATATGTTATTTATTATTATAATATGATACGTTCCTTTATAGGCGACGCTTGGGGAATGTTAATAACTGCGAGTTAGTTCTATACTAATGCAAAAATTTCTAGTTGGCAACAACTTCAGTTTTTATGGTCATGTACTAACTATGTGAAAGTAAATATATTGTTATTATTATTATTATAACGATATTTCCTAAGCGACACATTAAAAAGAAAACAGCATAA
>DWMZ01006396.1:0-10343 GCA_018249855.1 Eueides tales michaeli | reverse complement strand
TTTCCGCTACCCAAAGATAATTAGAATTATCGTTTGGCAAGAGAGAATGCTGTTTATTAAATATTTTTACTATTTTTAAAGTGTTATTCCACACTTAGGAAAGAAAAATACTAAATTTAAAAACGTACATAACGTTTATACGTTTTTAAATTTAGTATTTTTCTTTCCTAAGTGTGGAATAACACTTTAAAAATAGTAAAAGTATTAGTCTATTTAACATCACTTCGACACAAAGTAAGAAAGCTGGACGAAATTAGAATGTATCGCCGCTGTCGGTCTCCACACGATAGTCGGTAACGACAATCGTAAGCCCGACGTTTGTGGATAAGATTTTCTTTCAGGGGAATAAAAATATATCAATTATAAATAATGTAATTCTATAAAATAGTGCTACAGACATGCCATACAACATAACAGCAAGTTTATAAGTTTGTTTTATTATATTGTGTGCTTCTGTGTACTCAACGACAGCAACTATATAGTCCTAGCATCCATTGCAAATGTAGAGATAACAATAATGAGAAGATATTCAAATTCAAATATCTTTATTCAAAACAAGAAGTACAAGCTTCATTTTTTGTACGTCAAACAATTTACCACCAGTTCACTAAAGATACTGCCTCAGGCCTGAGAAGAACCGGCGAAAGAATCTGTACATGTAGTATTTCAGTAATAAATCATACAAGTCCTTGCAGTACCCACGCTCTGAGGCTCGGAGAGCACTTAATATTTGCCGCAAGATGAAGGCATTATTTGACTAATAATATATGAGAGTTGTCATCTCATAATTATTGAGTGTTCTATGTCTTAATTTATTTACACTTGTTTCAATAATGGTATGTACAGTACTATGTGGAAATATGTTTGTGTATCCATCCCCTTGCTTGGACGATTGCAAAAGTAACAAATACCTTTAACTCAAGTAGCTCAAAACAGAACGGGGAGGACCTAGTTGTTATCAGTAAATCATTCATTTTTGAATAAAAGGAATGTGTGACGTTCGAAGATAAAAGACAGTTCTTTCATAATATAGACCATTCGCTCCCCTCTAGAGCTCTCGGGTAAGTTAAAGTTTTTTTTTTCAAACAGAATTAAGTTGGAAAAAAGTATTTAAAATACCTTCGATATTACTACTATTAATATAAATGTAAAATTGTGAGGATGGATGTTTGTTCCACGTATACTTCAGAATAACATATGAGCTATAATTTATGGAAAGATTCAACAATTATTCTAAACGGGCGAAGCCAGGTCTATATCTCTAGTATTTTAGACGAGCATACCCATGTAATATGACATAAAATAAATCAAACTAATTTAAATTCTTACGCAAGGGGTAAGAACAACTAGTACCGTTGTTGTTGTTAAGTTGTATGTAAACGGGTCTCTTTTCTAAGTTAACATGCAAATTTCGGTAGGTACTAAACTGGTATTGTTTAGAACAAGAACCGACGACACCGTCCGACCACTTAAACTCTACAGAGACATGTTTATCTGAAGACTAAATTGAATAATTACGCGCTTTCCTTTAGTATAGAGAGACAATTTCATTAATCTACTAAATTGAAACTGAATCTACAACCATCATTCATCGCAGTCAGACCGCTGTACTACGCGACTAAGCGGAGATGACCTCAATATTTATAGCTATTCGAAAAGAGAATTAAGACATTATTCGCAAAATGTCATTTGTCGTTAGAAGATTTTTAAGTTAATTTTGAAGAAAAAAAAGTTATACTAAAAATGGCCTTTCAGCTTTTATTCAGTAATAATTTCAGTAATAATAATTCTTTTATTTGTTTGTTGTCAATTTGACTTTCATCATAATTATATTTGCCCGCAGTTAATGATATTTTTTTAAAAATATACCTCATTTTAACCTAAAGATTACAAACTACCAGGACTAAGTATGTCATAGATTAATTTAGAACTACAAATTAATAAGGAACAAGAATTGTCGAATTTATACATTTCCTTTGACCTGGCAGTGCCGTTCTCATAATTCAATTAAAATGTGCTAGAAATAATAAAAAATTTCTAATATCGGCTGAAACTAGGCTGTCGCACTGTATGATTTTTTTTTTATTTTATTTTATATATATTTGAAAAAAAAAATCCCATATATTTTGTTACTATACTGATGGTACGTAATTTATTATTCTGTGTAACAAAGGGTCTCTCTGCTGGTAACTACTAACTAGTAAGAGAGTGAAGCGTTGAGTCCCGCCACTAAACACGCGATGCCTGGTGTATTGAGTGACAAGTATAGTAGAGTGTGAAGCTGAACAAGTGTAGTTAACAGATGATTCAACACGGAGTTACTTTAAAACCTACGAGTATGTAAAAGTACATAAACAAATTTTATTTATAACAATATTCTCTACACTTCCTACTAATTAGCGTAGTTTAATTAAATTATGGAGATTTGAATATGTCTTCAGAGCGCGGGCATAATTTGACGATTCTTGTTTCTTGTTAATTTACGAAACCAGAGAGAGGTTAGACAGTACAATAGAGGGGTTATTGTCTAAATAAACAGTTTGGAGCCCATGAAATAAAAAAGAGGTTAGAGTTAATGCTTATTAGGATTTGTGTTTATTCTAAAGAGCTTTAGTTAATATTTGATAATATAATGTAATAACAAGCCAAATGAAAAAAAAAAATATATATATAATTTTTTTTTTTTTAGTTTCACAGTGTATCCCACACAAGGTAGAGTAGGCGGAGCAAATTTGGGAAGCTAGCGTTAAAACACTCCGTCCCGTTCCCTACTTTCCATCAAAATTGAACGATTCAACGCCACGCTTTGTCATAATGTTCGAACAAAGAATATGTAAATATTAAATATTGTATTTCAAAATAATAAATATTTCACTTCTTCAAGAGGGGATCGAACCCAAAACCTGTCGCTTAAAGTCACGCGCTTGTGTCCCTACGCCGCCAGACCTCATATTATTGCTTAAAGTTAACTTAAAATTAAACAGTATTAAGTTTCAATTTATATTTAATATTACTTAATTTCATACGGAGACTTTAAGTAATTAAAAATATTTATATAATTTTTTTTTTCATTTATCTTCGCAGATATAGTACTTAGCTTTTGTACTTAAAGATATTAAAAATAAAGATAAAGATATTAATAAGATTAAACTTTTTAGTAAACAAACTTTTATTCATAGAGTCACTTGTATTAAAATTAAAATTTTAATTATAAACTCTTGTATTGCGCAGGCAATATAATTAGCTTTAATATTCTATATTATAGTGCGCTACAAGCTCTTCCAATTGTTATTTTCATTTTATTACAACTGACTCCTTGAATAAAAGCTGTTAATGCAACGTTATTCTAAGACATTTCCTGACAAGTTAAAATCTATAATTACAAAAATAATCTCATCTAAAAGTTTTATAATATTTCATTTTTGCAAAAGAGTCGTTAGTATAAAAAAAAATTAAAATATTTTTTTTATATATTTTTCTTGCAAAATGATTTAAATAATTTTACTATTTTTATGTGTTATTCCGCATTTAGGAAAGAAAAATACTAAATTTAAAAACATAAAAATTTAAACGAAGCAGGATGTTATGCTAACAACATAAATAAGTTGTAACAAGTGTATAAGAATTTCGACGTAGCTTGGTGAGAACGAATGGTGACCACGGACTACTGCAAAGTGTTACAAACGTCGGGTTTCCTATAATGTTTCCTATAACACTCAATATGCTCGATTAAAAAATTTAAATTGTTTCGTTTAAAATGTATAATAATACGATAACGATAGATCTTATTAACTTACTACAGATTTTAAATTATACACAACCAAAAAAACCCTTGTAGCCAAGAGGTTTCCGATTAAAAGTCATATCGCACCGTACGCCGGAATCGTCAACAGTACGATTTAAATAATTGTATTTGTACGACTTTTCGGGCTTGATACTACGTAAAGTTGGGTATTCCAAATGGAGAATATACAATATATGTATAAAACACTTTTTGTATATCTGTAAATGCTTGAAAACTCATATAAAACTTTGGCATAGTAATGAATCCTTTAAACACTATCTTTATTACGAAATTATTACGATAAATTTAATTCCTGTAACAGAGTTGTTGTTGTTATGTTATTCAACTTTATCAAATTATTTATACTTATATTACAGTCATTATTTCACTTTAAACAAATATACAATGTACTTTTTTAAAGTTGTATATTGGTCTTATACTAATTTTAAAAATGTATCAAAATTTGAACATTTCATTTGAAGAAGCGCGGGTTCAAGTTCAATTAGGGGTGTGCAAATACCAATCTAATCGAATCTACTATTTGGTTCGAAATTAGAATTGAATAATTCGAATTTACGAATTATCCGAAAAGTTAGGATTATTCGAATTCGAATTATTCAAAAGTTTCAAATTATTCGAAAATTTCCGAATTATCATTATACAGTGTTTTATTTATAATTTTTATACAAAAAATTGTAGTTATATGTAGTGTAATAAATTTGGATTTCTAATTGAACATCTGTTGAAAATATCTTCTACCTACGTTTAAATTTAGTCAAACTGTAAATGATAGATTTATCTATAAATTTTATTATTTTTTTTTATTTCAAATTAAAATAGAATCAGTTGGTTAAAAAGTATACAAAATGTATAGGGTATAATTAGCTTTAATGTTCTATATATAGGGTATAGGGTAACGATTCCCAAGCTCGAACTTGTAAAAATTTGAAAAGTTTCTGAATAATTGACAAATAGTTCGAAAATTCTGGAATCATTTGTCAATTATTCGTAAACTAACGAACTATTCGAACAATTCCTACTTTCGAATTAATCGAATTTCTAATCGAATATTTCGTAAATTCGAATTATTCGCACACCCCTATTATTTATGTTATTAACCTAATATTAAGAAGTAGTTGTAATAATAACCTAACATAAATAAATTGTATTGTTAACCTAACATAAATAAGATGTAATAGTAATAAATTAAAGTTCCAAGTAGCCAATATGCATTTTTTAGGCCTAAAGTCTTCGGAGTAAATAATATTACTTCTGAGACCGGGTTCACAAACGCTACTTACAAACACGTCTATGTAGAGAACAAATGAACGACTTAGGAAAAACATTTGAAAACAATTCTATTATTTTTATTTGTAATCCAGTAATCGTTCTGGGTGTCGAGTTACGTAAATACTTTTGTTGTACATTTAAAATAACCTAACTTATTTTGTAACTTTGTTATATCTTATTTTGTCATTTTCAAATTCAAAGTCAAAGTAAAAAAAAAAAACAATTTTATTTTTCATAAAAAGTTATATGCTTCATTTTTCGAACGTCCACATTTAAGAAAGAACATACTTATTAAGAAAACGTATAAAAAATTATACGTAGCTTGATGAGAACATTTGGTTTACAGGCCAAAGCACTTGGACTGATTCCCAGAGGCGTGGGTTCACATACAGCTATGTTCAAATTTTTATACGCTATCTTAATAATTAAATTTTACTTTGTTTTTGTTAAGAAAGTAACGATATAAAAATCAAGTAATGCTCTAAAAATAAATTTCCAATTAATATGTGCTCAGTACATAATGTGTCCTCAGTGTACGTTTTCAACATTATAGTAAGCATTTTTATACCTGTGTTAGTATAGTGAGAACTCATTTTGTCATATCGCTTATTTAAGTACTTCTTCGTTCGTTTAACTTGTCCCTTTCTACTAACTCTTTTCTTTTAGGGAAGTAACTCAATTTAATTCGCATGGGGGATGCGCATGGGGGGTACGGACGTGTTCTCATTGTGTCTTCAAGTCAAACATTGAATGAAATAATAAACTAATAAACCAATATACGCAGACTGAATTTGTTGAATACATGTTTATTTGCAATTTTTTTTTTATTTCTCATTACACAAAATTACATGAAAAACAGTCTTCTACGATACGAAACACACACATGCTAACTCTTCTACGTTTATACTTAAGTTATATTTGTATTTTTAATTTCTTTTTCGTACTTATATTAGTAAGCCATTCAATAATAGTTGCATTAGGAACAAGATTATACTAATAATAAGGTTGTTATATTATTAATTGTATAAAGTAAAATAATCAAGTTTACTCTTTGATATGCAGAAGTGTGATTGAGAATTAATTTCATTGTATCGTAATGACCGAGATCATTAAGTTTGTAATAAAATTTAAAGCTTAAAGCTCTGGAGTTAATATCGTTTGTATGAAATTTTAATTAATCAGATCCAGATAAAGTTTATTAACTAAAGTAAGTTGGGTGTACGTCAAATTATTTTCATGAATATAAACTTAATTTTTATATTAAGTAAATTCAGGTAAATTTCTTCACTAACAGTCTAAATCTAAGCCTAAAAAATCACAATATCTTGCCAGCAAATACTTCTATAGTACCTTTTCTTGTAGAAAAAAAAAAGGTTTTTTTAGCTTCTAGCTGTATTCAGTCTTTAATTGTATTAAGGTAGTCAGAAGGAAATCGGGAACCTATTGTTAAGATATTCCGTTTCTAGCGAATTTTCGGTGGTGACATTAAGCTCTGTAAAATATTATAGAGGTACATACTATTCATTTAAAAATTTATATAAAATATTATCCTCATATATAAATACATAAAGTAAATGTTCACAATAATCTTTATAGTCACCTGAAATATGTTTAACAATTTACATTCTTACAGTGAACATTCAATACGCAGGTAGTGGAAGGTAACGAGTCGGAGGCTTTTTGGGCTCGTCTTCTATAGTTCCTTTGAGCGCAGCACCTTGTGAGAGTGTGTACGTCAAAGTTTATACTGAACTAGTAGAGAATTAGGTTTTCAAAAAAAAAACTGCTTTTATGCGACTTTCCAGAAAAAACAATTGGAGCATAAGTTATCTTTTTAAGATTGATTTTTTAAATCTAAAATGTGCAGATTGCTTATAGTATACAAGTATCTACTTATTTAATGCTTACAATTATTTATTACTTTATGTTGTTTTTCATAAAAATAATGAGAGAAAATGGTGTTATTCTGTTAAAAGGAAAAATGTCTAAAGGCCTAAAGGTCCTTTTTAGTTTACGACATTAAACAATCGTATTGGTAAAATGCTTATAACACGACTGCTAATTCCTATTTCAATAAATATATCTTTGAACCACCGCGATGAACGAGGCTTTCCAATAAAAAACTAAACCTACCCATATTAATCTAAAAAACAGCTAACTTTAACTGTCTCAAGTTTTCTCGCAAACAACCAATAACATACATGACAAATATTGACGATGATAAACAAAAGTATAAATATAAATTATGATTGTGAATATAAAATACCTCCATTTAGAGCAAACAAAATTGCATTTCCGTTTTACATTACTTTTACAAACCGCAACATCAAAGTTGTGCAAGAACAATAAATCTCCAAGGACCGGAAGGAATGAGACAGTGAGCCGCAGGCAAATAGTTGTCATACTTTATACTGCAGATACAAGTTATATGCGATACATTATAGAGACTGAGACAATGTAGAATATGTCATAACTTGTGACAGATGTTCAATATTTCCTCGGGAGCTTTGGCTTGGATTCTAAATTGGAAAATGTGGTAATATAAAATTACAAATTAATAAAATTATATTATAGATCAGTGTATATTGGTTTTTAACTTTCTTAATCGTGATTTCAGTACTTTCTCATTTTTTCATGTGCATTAAAATGCTTATGCTGCCTGTGTACATAAAGGTTCTGAACAGAAGGTGTTGCAATTGAAGGATTTAGTCTTTCCCTTATTATTGCTAAATGCGTCTCCATTTTGTTTTTATCTAGACGCCACTGTGATTGTGATTCATTATTCCCCCCTGGATCAGGAGGATCAGGAGGAGGATCCGGCTCCATTTTAAATAAAAATAAACTTACCTAGAAATTACCTAACTATAATACAGCTACTCTAGCATATAATATATAAATAAATAAAATAAAAATAAAATAGCCTTTATTGCTGTTTCTTATCAACAATACATTAAAAACATTCTTAACATGCCTAATTTCTGAAAATATAACACTAATGCCTACTTTCTAAAAATATAAAACTATTTTTTCTAACTTCCTTATTAATTAACGGCAACTAGGTGTTTCTGTGGAACAGCTTGCTTATCGACAAAGACCTCCTCTAAAGATTTCCACGCATCCATGTCTCTAGCTAAACGGGTCCATCCTGGACCTCTATTTCTTCTTTTTATACCTATAATACTTCTTTCAATTGTATTTTGACTGACTTTTAATTTATGTTCTTGAAGTTCTGTTAACGCCCATGTCTGGCACACATATAGTAATGGGTATAATGCACATTTCGTACACTTTCTTTTTTGCTGACATTGGCATATATTTATCCTTCATTATTTCTTTAAGAGGCCTTAATCGTTTCCAAGTATTCGTTATTCTTCGTTCTATTTCTTTTACCATGCAATACTCTGTAGGTATAAATTGGCCCAAATATATATATTCATTTACGTATTCTATTTGTTCGTTATTTACTGTTAATTGTTGATTGTATTGTCATTGACTCTTGCATATAATACAACACAAATACACACTACAACCAATCACGTTGTTAATATAGATCTTTTTATCAACTTTTCACAATAGTAAATGAAAAAATCTTCATAAATATAACAAAACTCTCACTAGCACGTGTGTCAACCAAAACAAACCTAAGCGGAAGCCGTAATAATACTTCAATAGTGCTTAATGGCACTACTGAAGTAACGCGTTGTCACAAACCTATTTAAATAAACTGTGTTTATAACCTCTATATTTTATAATAAAATATTATATTCATAGTTACTTCATAAAGTAAATGGTTAGCATAAACTTCTTATTCACAGGAAATGTTTGCAAATCTACAATGATAAAGTTAACATTAAATAAGGAATAAACTAAAATCTAATATTTTACTTTTCAATTTACTACTGAAAACGAAAATTACAGAGCTGCAAAGAAAAATAAATATAAAATATTTTGAATAAAATATATTACTTAACAGTATGTAGATGAAATATCCATGTATATTTCATCTCCATACTCTTATATTACAACTCAAGCAAGCTCCTTCGATACTTTTTGATTTAACGTCTACATAGTTTGTTTAACGGTCTGAAAGTATGATAATGTGTTGATTTTATATATTTATAGAAGTTCAAGCTGTTATAAAGCCTCTGAGAGTGAACGGGTCACAACGTTGATATCCATCAAAAGAAAAGTTTATATGTAAAAAAAAGCACTAGTCATTTTAGAACAATTTTTTTTATTATTCAACACGTATATATGTGATGTGACGCTACCACATGGAAGTATTTTCTTTTAGACATATTTTCAAATTATATTTCCGTTTTTATAAACGACGCTAATGTTATGCTTAATTTTGAGTAAAAGTTGCCAAAATATAATCTTAGTTAGCAGTTTTTCACTGTCAAAAACAAACAAGCAAATAAACAAAAATCACTGCATAGACAGGGGTTCGAACCCCCTACGCTACCTTCCCTCAAACTACATTGAATCGTCCTCTTTTATTCGCATTGCTTTCTGTTTCTTTGTTGCGGGAATTCCCACGTATTCGATATATGCAAAGTATTGCTCTTAAGTGTATACAATATAATCGTAGGCCTATAGTTGCGTACGTTATACTAACTATAAATGCGATATGGTGTAGGTTCGATTCCCACTCGAGGAAATGAAATATTTATTTTTATATCTCAGGTAGGCAGAGCGCGGTGTTCTGTCACTATACACACAATGTGTCGGTTTAAACCAAAATAATGTATTATTGCTTAAAATCCGGATAAGTTGAGGTCATCGTCGTGAGTTCTTCGATTTTCCACCTGACTGTATGTATGTGTGTTTACATTATTTAATATTTTCATTTCCCCACTTTAGTAACAAAACAAAACGTGTTCTTTTTTGTGCATTTCAGCTTATTTAACAACATACTATAATTAAATTTTTGGACTAGAAGTTCCTCTGACATTAGCGTACGTAAATCACTTTGCAGGCAATTTTTAACTTAACTAATAATATTGTATATAGCGCTTACCACGGATCTGATATAGTTAATATGGAAACAGACTTTCAGCTTTACTTTCTGACGGTTACTATTGAAAAGATTAAGAACATCCACAAAAAAATAACGAAAATGTACCAAAACTAAAGAAGAAAAAACTATTTGCGGTTCCTCCGCAGCTCAGAACACTTTAAGGATATATATATATATATATATATATATATATATATATATATATATATATATATATATATATATATTTTTTTTTTTATTTTTTTATTT
>DWMZ01006395.1:0-10344 GCA_018249855.1 Eueides tales michaeli | reverse complement strand
ACGTAATTTATATGATAATCATACTTATTCTTGTATTGAAGTAAAAAAAAATCACAAACATTTATAAATTTTACACTAAAACTGCCTTCCTAAGGAATTATTCCACGTCCAACCGTTTTTCTGGTATTATAAATGTAATTATGTTATAATTATATCACTTTATATATATAGTTGTACAAATTCGATAAAATCTAATTTATTTATTTTACGTTTTGTCATAGACAAATTCTAAATTTTTTTGCCAAATTTTGAGTTAAGCTTTTTATAGTTTAACCTTCATATTTAAATATAATGCTTAGATCATTTCTCTAGGTAACACAAAAACGTCCTTAATTTCTGTATGAAACTCTATGAAGTAAAAACGTAATAAACACTGTATTCCAGTTATCAAAAAGTACCTACAATTAAAAAAAAAACTACATTTAAGCCAAAGTTGGCTCTCAATAGATAGATATTAAATCGATATAAATTAAATTTATAAAGTATTATTTAGTGTCAGATTCAGTATGATTGTAGTGTACGTATAGTGTAACAAAGCAAACCACCATTGGCATATTTTCATTTTGATATATCACCAGCTTGGAGTGTAAAACAGCTAACAGCCATTTAGGCAAATTCTCAAGATAACAAAGAAATATTGAAAAAATAACTTTAAGTAGGTATATATTATCAGTTTTTACAATTTCTAAAAACGATCTGTAGTCTCTACTATATAAAATAAAATAAATATCGATTTTTTATTTTTGTAATCTCTAATGGTATAAAATATATGAGGGCATTACGATAAACTAAACGCTTTACATTTTAAGCAGACGATATTTGGCAACAAAACGCTCCAAAAAAAAAGCAAATGAATACTAATGAAAAAAAATATTTAAAAAACCTATATGATAGACTTTTTACCTGCTGATCATTATTAATTAAAAAAAACATATACAAAAAGAAATATGTTTATTTTTACGTTGTAGAAGTCATAATATTATATAATACTGTGAATTTTTAATCATAACACAAATATTCACGTCACTTAGAATAGTTTTAGTTAGATATTTAAATATAAGTTATAATGTATATAGAATATATAAATTGCAAATGCACTTAAGGATTTGACGTTCATTGAATATTGTAATATATCGATGTTTAGCATTTTGTGATTGATAGATTAAATTAATAATCAATTATTATTATTATGTACCCAAATGTTTTACTTTCTTTTATTAAATTTAAGTAATTCATATTTTAACAGATGTATGAAAAATACATTAAAAAAATGTCCATAGAAAACGTCACTAGTATTTTTTTTTTGTAAAAAAAACCTATCGTTAAATCACTTTTCGATTACTTTTAAAACTATCCTTGTAACTAAATTTTGTATTTAAACCAGTGCCTTTTATTATTAACATTATATAATCTAATAATTATATCCAATGAGATTATCGCTTACAATAATTTTAACTGTATACGTTAATATAAAATAATGAAATTATAAAATAAAGTTATTATATGATACAAATATTTGTATAATTTTTCAATTTAAATTGTGAAAATTATAAATCTTATATTACACAAAATTATGAAGAAAATTTTTTTTTAGACGTCAATCAAGGAAAACATTATTAAAATCATACTTTATACAGTTTTATAAATAAAAAAATATAATTTCAAAATAATCTATAGTTTGAGATCAAAAATACCGTATGGAAATCAAAAACTTAATTTTTAATATAACCTCCCTATTCAAATTACTCAAGTCATATAAAATGACAGTGACACTTCGAGTGACATCATTCAGTTTGACAGGTCTTTTATCAAAATTGACACTGATGGGGTGACATTACAATATATACTAACACCGTGCGTACTTTATTAATAGGACAGATTATATTATTAATATATTATGGTTTCTCGGTAAAATTGTATTGCATTGTAGCTTTTTTTATGAATCTATCGATTGTCCAACCTTTAGATATATATTTAAATAATCATATACTTACGTATAATTATTCGCTTTCGAAAAAATATGTTACAATTCAATTTTTTGTATTGATTCAAACTTATTCATATTAAAAAAACATGGAAAAGGAATCAAAAACTAGAATGCAAATGAGATAAAATATAAGTCTATACATATATAAAATATATACGTATACATGTATACATATCTATTCTATTAAAATAAAAAACCTAAGTTAAATGTAATAAAGCTAAGCTAGCACAATATTTCTATGTAGTTATATGCACTTATATACAATTTATAATATAATTAATATATCTGTGCCTCTAATGAAAAATAAAAAATCACTTGTAAATGATTATTTAAAAGTTTAAATTTAAAACTACATCACAATATAACCATCGGAAGCTTTTGAAATATACTTTTTTTCCTTTAAAATCACATCATTAAACTTCTATACCATTAAGACACTTCCGTCCCCATTTTTTTAGACCATATTTTTTAAATACAATGTACACTTTTAACTAGCTTTCAGTTTCTAAATATTTTCTACTTCATAAAGTAAAGTTTAATTTAATCATTAAGATAGACTCATTGGAGATACAGATACGTATGTAGATAGTTATATATTTGTATATAAATTCTTGTAACATTATAAATATATTATTTACATAATATTAAGAAACTTAACCGTTTATCTTTTAATACATGAATTATATTTAGTACATATTATTGTAAAAAAAGTACTATATCAATTAGACTATTCAGATCGTAGTGGCACAATGGTAACGTGTCTGACTGTGGACGTGACGGTAACGTGTCTGACTGTGGACGTGACGGTGATGGGTGTTATCCCCACTCAAAAAAAAAGAGTTCTACCACTCAACACACAACGTCTCGAAAATTTGGGTGGTGGGAAAGAATAGTGTCGTACCACTAGGCTTCCTCTGCCTACCCTGCAAAGCGCGGAATACAGCGTGAAGCTAAAACAAAAAGAATAGTAAGAAACGAGTGAGAAATTTCTTTACTTTACTCTATTCTTTATTCTTGTATGAGATTTAAAAAATAAGAAAAATAATAAAAATACAAAATTATGCTACTAATATTATCATATCGATCTTCGTGAATATCGATTTTTTAATTAATCGAATATTCTATAAAAAAATACAAGTATTTAATACCACCAAAATGTTATCCATTTTTATAGAATATCAATATTTAATTCGTTTTTTACAAATGTCAAACACTTGCCTATAGTAGTGTAATGTCAAACATTTTCTTTTCGTAATAGAAAAAAATATACATTATTTTCGCTTTACTCCTCAAATAGAATAACGAGAATTATTTAACAAAGTACTTAATGTAATGATACTGTACTATTGTTATAGTAAATAAGCAAATTTTATTAGCAAATTAAAAAAGATTTTAATAATTATATTAAATTATTTTTATTACATTCACTAGCTTTTGTTTACTCAGCTTCAAGCTGTATCCCGCACATGGCAGAGGAGGCAGAGGGAACTTGGGAACCTAGTGTTGAGACACTCCGTTCCATTTCCGTTCAACACTCTGCCGAATTTGAGGCATTGCGTGTTGAGTGGCGGAACTAAACGCCGCGCTTTGCCTTGATACCAGAGCGAAGAAATAAAAACATTAATTATTTAAATTGAAAATATTAAATATTTCATTACATCAAGTGGGAATCAAACCCACAATCTGTCGGTTACAGTTACACGCTTGTGTCGCTGCACTACAGCAGGTTTTGTTTACGCAAAAACAGAATAAAAGTATAATATCCTATTTTAAATGAAACACTTTTAAACGGATTAATCGCGTATATTGACTTTTAAACATTTTTGGAAACCCGACGTTTCGAACACTTTACAGTAGTCCGTGGTCACGGGTAGACCACGGACTACTGTAAAGTGTTCGAAACGTCGGGTTTCCAAAAATGTTTAAAAGTCAATATACGCGATTAATCCGTTTAAAAGTGTTTCATTTAAAATGTGTAACAATCGCGAAAATCAAAGATACTATTATATAATATCCTATACGTTATAATAACCATATAAATTAAGTATAGAATAAGTTGATGTATGCATTTGCACGGTAGATATGTTTGTATAACAGCCATATAATATTTAAGGTTTTCTTTATTTAGACGGGAGAACATGTTTCTTATAAGAAATACGAATATATTTCGGTATAAGTGTTCATAAGAAACATATTTTCCCCCTATCAGGAAACCTAGTGTTAAAACACTCCGTTTTAATTAAGACATTTCCGTTCTCCACTTTCCACTGAATTTGAGACATTCGTGCTAAGTATTCGAACTGAACGCCGCGCTTTGCCTTTTTACCAGAGCAAAGACATAAAATATGAAATATTTTCATTTTCACGAGTGGAGATCGTGTCCACAACCTGTTGTGCTTACAGTCACACGCATAAACCCCTGCGCCACGACAGGCCCAGAATTTTTCTGTAAGTTACAAATAATTTCATTAAATGCGCGCTTCGCCTTGCTATATTCAAAAATAAATTACTGTACTAAATTTAAAAACGTATAAAAATTTGGACGAAGCAGGATTTGAACCTGCGCCTCTTGAAAACCGTTCAAGCGCTCTGACCACTAAGCCATCCGTCCTTTGACGACGGAAAGATCCTAAGTGTGGAATAACACTTTAAAAATAGTAAAAATAAATTACTGTTATATCATGTTACATACAATTTTGTGTATTAAATTTTTATTTAAAAGGTGTATTCAATTTTTTTAAATTATTATTTGTTCTTTTGATTTTATTATTACAATGGATGTAGCTAATGTATATAAACCGATTGACAATAAATTACGTTATTGTAAGCACTGTATTTGTTTTTCCCTTATAAGTCTAGCTATTCCGTTGCGGCGTTGAGTTCCGCCGCTCAACACGCTATGCCTCAAATTCGGCGGGAAGTGGGGAACGAAACGGAGTGTATTTAACATAGGTTCCTAAGTTTCCTCTGCCTACCCTGCCATGTGAGGAATACAGCGTGAAGCTGAGTTGAGTATACTAACATTTATGAGGCATATCGTGGCAGGGGCACAACCATACGACTGTGAACAAGACAGATTGTGGGTTCCCACTCGAAAAAAATTAATATAAGTATTAAATATTTAATTTCAGATTTCCTCTGGTAACGAGGCCGAGCTCGGCTTTAAATATTGCCATTTAACTAGAAATGTTTCAAGAATTCGGCGGAGAGTGGAGAACGGGAGAGTCTTAATGGAAACGAAGTTTTCTAACACTAGATTCTCAAGTTTTCTCTGTTTACTGTGTATGAACAGGTAGGTAAAAGAATACTTGTCGTTAAGTAAATTTTACAGGTTTATATTTAATTAGGTACCCCTCTTGGCAACCATTTATTTTCCTTTCCTCGCTCTGGTAATAAAACAAAACGCGGCGTTAAAATCCGCCTCTCAATGCACAACGATTCAACAATCAAGCGCAAAGAAAACATGTTGAGAGAAATTTAGTTAAATCAGAGAAACACTATAAAAAAATAGAAAATCTAATAATTTCTGACATAAAAAGTCACTACCTCGTCATTGTAAAATGTTTTTAAACCTTTAAATGGCTAGTCCGGTTTTTATTAATATAGCTAAGACCCACTACAATGAATGTGAAAAAACCGCACTCCGATCTGTTTGTACATTTATGAGCTACGGAGCTACCACAGAGGGACAGGAAAAACAAACTATAACGCCTTTTTTATTACTTTTAAATTGTCATTCAACACTTAGAAAATATACTTATAAAACGTATAAAAATTTGAACGTATCGAAATTTGAGCCTGCAGCTCTTGAAAACTGTCCAAGCGCTCTTACCACTAAGCCATACGTTCTCTAATTTTGAATGTAGCTGGATCCCTTTTTTTGGCGGTCGGAGGTTAAAAATAACTTTGCATAAGCAAAGTTAAACTGGCAACACAAGTGAGTGGACCATTTAAATATTTACGTTGATTAATCAACATCCACTCTCGAGTTACACAAAGGCTTGTCATGAATACGAGCGTAGTGCAGAACACTAGAAAAGCCTTCATGGTTTTTGGATTATATATTTGTCTATTAAGTCAAAACAGCTCATTTTCATGGTCTGATTGTTTTCATAATTTTACAGTATGGTGTGTGGTCATTGTGGGTTCGATTCCCGATTCAGGAAAATTAATTAATTTCATTTCCTTACTCAGGTAGCATGGTGGCCTCGGCGTTATTTTCCGCCATTCAACACGCAATATTCTAAAAATTGATCGGAAACCGGGAAAGAAATATCTTAAAATTAGTTTCCCTACTATATACGGAATAAAGGTAAAGTGTTTAAAACTAAGTTATAGTACCAAGGTTATAGTACCAAGTGGTTATACATATGCGAAGTTACGAAAAAAATCAATTTGTATATCAATAGTAAAAAGAGGAAAAAAAAATAAAAAAAATAAACATTTACAGGAAAAAATGATTACAATCTTGTATTTGTAGTTAATTTACTACAAAATTGGTGCATGCGCCCGCAAAATTATGTTTGTCTACTTTTATGACTTGTTCTTTTTATAACACAGCCATGAAATTGGCACATTTGGCCAATTTTTCATTTCTATATACAATTAGGGCATTATAATTGTCATTACGCGTCAAATTACATAAAACATAATGGTAGTGTCTTCTATATAGCTAAAATAAAAGATAAAAGCAATAAAAGTTAAAAGATTTGAACTTGCTACCAGCTACAAATCCGGTTTTTTCATCACACCCAGATATCTCGTAGGCGTTTTCTAAGAAACAACTTATGAACAAAATAATCTTTAAAGGGTTAGAAGGCTTAAATGTGCGTGGGAAGTAACCACCGGCCTATACCTGTCTGACCTGTAGCATTTATACTACCTCTATGCTCGCAGTAAATAGATTTAAGTGAAGCTAATCATGTTCACTCAAAGAAAATTGCTTGGCAACCTTTATGGATTAATATATGATATATTAATAACGGTAACGTGTCACAGTAAGACTGTACCTTAAAAAGAATTTAATGGTTATAGATAAGACACCTGCATGGAGGGATTATATTTACCGATTCCATCTTCACCTATTTACATAGAAAATAATAAATAATATTAAGACAGCCTGTCGCGTTTACAGTCACTAGTGTTATTAAACATCTGCCTTAGACCAATGATTTATTCAATATAACTATGACTGTTTATGAAAACATAGAAGATATTACAATTACGTGTAAATACACATAATTATTGGTAAACAAGTACCTACCTTGTATCCTAAAAGCTATTCTGTAATATAATTTACTCCAGCATTAACTAAAGGCCGGAATCTCATTGTTATTATATAGCATTGTTATAAACTGTCACATCCATCTCACTCAAATGTTTGTTTGTCGCTATAGTTTGTGAGAATATAATATGAAAATAGTAACAATAGTATAGGCCGGTGTAAAGGTTCATTTAAAGGCATTTCACTCTGGTCACAGCATTTTATTGAATACCGACACTCAACACTCTACGTCTTATAAATTTGATGGAAAGTGGTGGACGCAATATCTTACTCTATAACAATTAAATATAATTTAAAATAAAATAAAGCCGACCAATAAGGCCACCTCATCTTGCCAAACTCCTGCTTTTTAAAAATAGCTAAGAACTACCACGATGAGCAAGGCTTCCTGTTAAAAAATCGCAATATATAATAATTAAGGAGCTACAATACCACAGAGAGACATAGATAAACGCACAAACGGACAGACATAAAGGTAAAACTAACTGGATATTAATAAAATACTCATATAAATTTTAGCTCATTTTCGTACAGCTATAGAATAAAGAAACAAGCCGGATTGTTTTTTTTTATAATTTAGTATTTTATATAATTTAGTAATATTTCAGGTTGAAGGACGAAACAGAAAGATATATTAATATAACGGCCCATAATATATAATAAATAAAAAACGCACACGGTTTATTTCTTCAGGAGCGATGGCGGCAAAGACAGACACTCGTACAGAAAGTTCCAACTTATAACCTCCCCCCCCCCACTCCCCTTTTGCGTCTGGGGTATAGATTTATTCCACACATTTCACCCAACTTCTGAGACATTGATTAAATCACCAATACAAGTTTTAAGCAAATTGTAGATATTAGAAGGAGGAAATAAAATTTAAAAAGAGAAGGATTTAGCATTATTTTAAAAAAATCTGCCTTAGACCACTGATTTACGCATTTCTTGATGACAATTTGACTATCACTGCTTATGAAACTATAAAAGATAGAGCAATTACATGTAAATACACACAATTATAGGTAAATAAGTACCTTGTATCCTAAAAGCTATTCTATAATATAATTTATTACAGCATTAATTAAAGATCTTTGGGTAAGTGTCTTAAAGGGAACGGACTGTTCCCAGGTTCCCCCTGTCTATGCTATGTGAAGAATACAACTAAAAAAAATAAAAAAGAACTACCTCAATAAAAACCCTAAAACTTTTGAGTGTTCAGTGAAAAACTTTGCCATTGAATTATAATAATTTTGAAGTAGGTACTATATTAAAGTTTAAATAATTGGTGATGACATTTATTATTGAACTGTCATATAATTTCAATTTTGACAATCCGATTGATCGATTTCGAACTCTTCATTGATTCATGTTATTGAGCTATGATATAGTCTCTGTGTGGGGAAACGTAACAGAGTGCCTTAACACAAGGGTCCCAGGTTCCCTCTATCTACCCTGTCAGTACCTGGTACTGGTAGCAAGGTGCGTGTTTTAAACATAATATTTTTATATATGATTCATTAAAATCGAATGAAAAAATTGAGAAATAAGTTTAAAAGTTAAAGAGACTTACGTGACCAAGCAGTACTAAATAAAAATAATTCTAGACTGTTATTAACGCTTTGCTTGCGCTTGGCATAGCAAAAAAATGAAAACATTAAATATTTTATTTCAAAATATTAAAAAGCTAATTTTTTCAAGTGTGGATCGAACCTACTGCCGCCTGTCGCGTATACACGTCACACATTTGTTCCCTGCGACACGACAGGATTCATATACACAGAAAGATAAGGATATAATCGTTTTATCCCCATGAATACAATACAATGCTATAACTAAAATATAATACTGGACAGCATTTAAATCAATTAAACCGTCTCTAAGAGTAACTTGCCATGACTCACAAAAAAAATACTGTTTTGAATTCTAATTTATTTATAGATGTCACCAATAACCAACCGTTTGTCTCATATGTCCACATATGGAAGAAAAACAAAAATATATCAATTGTAAACATTTTATATATTATAAAAAGTACACTTTTAAGCATTTTGGACAAAAAGTATAGAGACACTCTGTCATATTTCGTTAAAGCGTTTCTTTGACAGCTTAGTAGCTGTGCGCTTCGTCTTCTATAATTACCCTGCTGAGAATAAAGCTCAAGTCTAAAAAAATAGATAATATTTTTTTTAATAACAAAAATGAAAATACAATATATTATCTTATAATAATAGTATAATATAATTGCAAAGGACATTTATTTTTTTTATATTTAAATAGCTAAAACCCGGTCGAAGACAAAGTCATTTATCCGAAATCAGACCCTCAGAAAATGAAGCAGGTGCGAGTAACTCGATAAGATTATGATGAAAATGGGACGTTATTTCGTACCCTTGTTGTGGAAACCCCATTATAAATAACATATCATGTGAGAAGATTTATGTTGAACAAGCTCATTAAAACGTTAGCGTTCAGGCGTTTTGACCAGAAGAAATAATGTTGATTCAAGGGAATGGAAGATATATATCTCTTTTACTTAATATTATAATATATATTATATATAGCCTGTCGTGGCGCAGCGACACTACCGTGTGACTGTAACCGAGAGGTTGTGGGTTCAAATCCCATTTGAGTGTTAAATATTGAAAGTTTCATTTCTTCGCTCTGGTAATAAGGCAAAAGCGCGGCGTTGGTTTCCGCCACTCAACACGTAATGCCTCAAATTCCGCAGAAAGTGGGGAACGTGAAGTGGAACGGAGTGCCTTGTCACTAGGTTCCCAAGTTCCCCCTGCTGACCCTGCCATGTGCGGGATACAGCGTGAAACTATGTGTGTATATTATATTATAATTTATATTAACTAAACACGCAAAGGTTCAAATTCGGGATGCAGCGTGTAGCTGAGTGAGTAAATTTGTTGTTCCTTTTTTTCAGCTTCACACTATATCACACATATGGCAGAGAATGTAGGTGGAACTCACTTAGTTCCCCACTTTTCACCAAATTTGGGACGTCGCGTGTTGAGTGGCGGAACTCAACGCCGCGCTTTGCCTTATATATACTTAATATTATAATTTA
>DWMZ01006394.1:0-10345 GCA_018249855.1 Eueides tales michaeli | reverse complement strand
ATGCCTATATTGCTACAAATAAAGAAATTAAAAATTCATACTTACAAGACCTTGTCTTTCTTTTTCTTTTTGTAGCACTGTTTCTGTTTGTCTGTCATCAAATTTGACTACTGCTGCCAACACTTTAGCTAAAGTAATGGAATGTGTACCCGAGCCAGTGAGGTACTCATACAAAATGTTTTTCAAATATTCTAATTCAGTATTCTCTTGAAGAGAATGTAAATGCCTCAAGCTGACTAGAGCTTCGTCTAGTCTCCTTTCTAACTTCTCATTTGAAAGCCTTAATTTTTCATTATTTGATGTTACTTGTTGCATGTTTACATTTACTGTTTCATTTGTTAATAATAGATCATTAAACTTCTTTTCTAAATTTTTATTAATGTCCATTAAATTGTTATATTTTTCTAATATATTCTCAGCATTAATATTGTTACTGTTGTTGTTTTTAGAATAATTTTGTGACAAAATTTGATCTTTTAATTCCAAATTTTCTTCAGCAAGTAATGAATTTTCCCTAATCAAATCTTCCATTTTATCTTTTCCTGATTGAATTTCACTTTTAAGGTTATCCACATCTTGTGTTATTTCAGATTTGTCTGAATAATTTTCATTTGTAGCAATCATTTCTCTTAATTTATCATTTAAATGGCTATTTTCTTTTGACACTTTTGTCATATAAGATTGGAGCCCTTCGATTTCAGACTGTAAGCTTTTTTTCTCCTCATTAAGTAACATATATTTATCACTAAGTTCTTGATGTTCAATTGAAAGTGTTTTAGTGTTATCAATATTTGTTTTATTTTGTTCATTTTCTTCAATAAGTTTTCTGTTTATTTCAGTTAAAAGTAGTACCTTCTCATTTAATTTTATCCTTTCGTTGCTTTCCAATTCAAGAATGTCAGTCTGACTAAATTTAGTATCTAATAATGTTTCTTTTGGAACATTATTTTCAAGTTGATTGATGACAGAACTCAAATGTTCTTTCTCAATTTCGATTTGTGAGTGGGACTCACGAACTTCCTTCAGTTCTAATTCTATATCTGTAACACTTTTGGAGATTGTATTCGAAATCGTTTTTAGTGATGCGTTTTCTTCATTAAGCTCTTCAATACGTTTCTCTAAGTCTAATATAAGGTTTGTTTTCATTTGGTAGTTTTCTTTTAATGTAGATAATTCTTCGAGCTTCTCAGTTAATATATTTATTTCTTTAATTAAATCATTACTTTTTACAGATACTTTCTTTAATTCCTTTTTTGACGATTCCCTTTCTAATTCAGCATTTTTAAGCTTTAGAACGAATTCATCATTTTCACGCTTTAGTACACCAATAGATTCAGCATATTTAAGTTTTTCCAATTCACAGTCCTGCAAATTTTTACTTAATTCCTCTGATGTCTGTTTTAAAATATTTAATTCTGCTGTCGTAGCCTTGTGCTCATCATTCAGTTTATTTATTTTTTGCACATGTATTATACTTTCAGAATCATTTTTTTTCGATTCTGCCTTTAGCGTTTCTATTTCTTGATGTGCTTCTTGTATACCATTTTGCAACAATTTATTTTCATTTAATAACTTTTCGATTTCGTCTTGTAAAGAAGAATTGGTGAGACGCAATTCCTCCGATATTTTTACATGAAGAGCATGTTCTTTGTTTGTAGTCATATTTACTATCATAATTTTTTCATTTAAACCATTTAATGTAGTAGCAATAAAATGTTTAAACGATTTTGATTCTTCTAAAGTTACATTTAGAACTTTTCTTAATAGAGCAATTTTTCGTCTTAGGTCCAGGCACGTCTTTTTGATTTGGTCTGTTTGAATTAGTTTATTCCTTAATACATTGTTTTCTGCTTTTAAATCCTCAACGGTAAGGCTTAGTTGTTCGCTTCGCTTTTGAACTAATTCGTAATTTTCTAGTAATTTCTCAATTTCAGATTGTAACTTTACTAGCTCCACTCTTTCTTCCTGTATTTCAGATTCTAAATTATGACATTTTGACTTCCAAGTTGTAATTTCTTCTATGTATTTTTTGTCATTTTCTGGTTCTTCAGTAGCATCGAGCCTTAAATCATTAATTTCATTTTTTACTTTCTGAAGTTCATTCTCTAAGCTACTTATTTGTAAGCTCTTTTTTGAATTCTCTTCTAGAATTTGAGAATTTCTATTTTCTAAATAAACATTTCTATCAATCATAGCTAACTTTTCTGCTGTTTCTTGCTTTAATTGTAATTTTAAGCAGTTATATTCTTCATCGGCTTTATTTTTTGTTTGTTCGAGTAAGTTACATTTTTGGGATTGCGTGGCAATTTCTGCTCTTAATTCGTCTATTTTTCCTATTTCGATATTAGCGTTATCTAAATCACGTTTTACTTTAGCGGTTTCTTCCTGTAATTGACTGACATCGTTTTTGTAATCATTTAAAATTATATTGAGAGATTGAACTTCATTACGACTGGATTCTAAACTATCTTTCAAAGATTTTATTTCAGATTCTTTGCTTTCTAATTCTTTATGAATACTTAGTTTATTTTCCGCTAATGATATAGCGTACTCTTCTTCTCTTTTACTTAGTACTTCAATTTTTTCACGTAATTCATTTATTTCTTCTTGAGCAGTTTTAAAGTTCAATTCAAGGATCGACATCTCTTTATTTTTCATAAATTCGTAAGAATTATTTTTATTTTGTAGCTCTTCAATTGTCTCAATTAGACTGTGATTTTTTTCTCTTGCCTCAGTTAATGAATCTGTTACATGTTTAAGTTGATCGTTTTCCTTCACTTTGGCGTCGAGTTCAGATGTAATAATTTGTAATTCCGTAGTTAATTGTGCATTTTTTTCTTTAGTCATCTTCAAAGATTCTTTATATTTGTTTAATAATTGTTCCATTTTTTCTATTTTATTATTTAATAATGCAATTTCTGACATAGTCAATTCTTCATTTGATTTCTTCTCAGAACTATTATCGTCAGAAGCTAGATTAATTAAAGGAGTATCATTATCATTATTGTCATTTGACGTCTTTATATTATCTACTGAATCAGTTCTTATATCATTTTGTAGCAAACTTAGTTTTGTGTTAAGCGTATGTATTTTCATATTTTTCTCTTCAATATCTAATCGAAGAGCTTTCTCGAGGTGGGCCTGAGAAATTAAACATAACTATTAATATATTTTAAATAACTTCTGTACATTATTTAGTAATAGAAAACACATATTTTTATATTTTTTATCTGTTTATTAAGGAACTACTACAAGGAATGGAGAGAAACTTTTTTGTTGTAGAGTAATAGCCCTATTATATAAATGGAGATTAAATTGTGTTTGGGCGGGATCAAAGCTGTAATCGATTTTTAGTAGTAGCGAACCCAATGTGAAACCATAAGTTTTTCGTTCAGCTCTATACATAACAAGAAAAAACCTTCTAATAAATGTTGATTTTTATAGTTTACACACCCTTGGTACTGAGGCAAAGCGCGGCGTTGAGTTATGCGACATAATAAGCAATTCCTCAAGAGTGCGGCGGAGAGTGAAAGCGAGAGTGTGTGTTATTGGGAACGGAGTGTCTTAATGTTAGGTTTCCAGGTTCTATCTGGAAACCTAACATTAAGACACTCGGGATCGTAATACAGGGTGGTGTTAAAAAAGACTTACTTTAGCACTTTGCTCCAATGAACACTGTTCCCTTAATTCAGATATTCGTCTTAAGGCTTTGTCTTGTGTCTCCACTAAAACATTCTACAAAAACAAATATGTATAAACTAAAATAATTTTAAATTTTGCCCAAAGTTTGCTATAAATGTTTAAATAAGTTTAAAATATTGTTCGAATTTTATTTAAAAATGTGTATTATTTATACATGAAACAATTATACATAATACATTCTATAATACATAATTTTGTTACTATGTAGATATTTTTAAATGGCATAAGTTTCCTATTTTTTTCAGATTTTTGGGACTTTTTTAAAACAAACAATACAGAACTAGTCACGATACAATAATCTATATATATTAACAAAAAAAGCTTATTGTTTATTTTTAAATTAATAAATAATTGCTTATTATTAAAGCTAAACTGTTACCTTAGCCTTTGAATTTTCTCTTTCCAATAATTTATAATGTCTTGCAAGATCTGCATATTGTGTTTTATACTTAGTGCATCGATCTTGTGTGCGACGGTAAGCTGCATACAATTGATCTTTCGTGACTCTGTCCAGGTTGACAGTTGATCCAGAAAATCCTTTTTCCTCTGCTTCACTTGCTGATACTTCCATATCGGACTGCAATCATAATTTCAAAATATTCAACTTGGAATTTACCAATGATCAGAAATAGGTTTAAAATTAATATGTATGCAGTATAAATAGTTTGCTAATATATAAAACACATTATTTGTATGTTTTGTTGTTATAATAAATTTATAATTATATTTTATTAAAAGAAATAAATTTTAATAAAAAACGATTAATTTATCTTTATTGGAACATATAAATATATGACCTATATAGCAATGTGACCGAAATTGCGACAATTGTAGTGGTGGCAATTTTGTCATCCGAGAGTATGAAATAAAATATGTCTTAACTAAACTGATTCCCATTTATCTATCCTGCTATAAATAGTATAAAAATATTCTAATCTTCCCTTTTCTTTATAAGATAATATTATAAGATTAAAAGTTGTTACTTTATAATAGGTTCTCCGAGTTTTAGTAATAAAAGTGAAATGTTTAGTTTTTAAATTTATAATCCAATGTAGTATGAAACCATTTCACAATCAAAAAATTAATTATCTATATAATTTATTTTGAACGGAAACAACTGTTGATGATTGAATTATCTTTGTAATTTCTACATCCTTTTTGAAGTAAAATCCATCAAGCATTGTAATTTAACTCTAAAACAATCATAGTTACTTATTATTAGTATTACAACAATATATATGATTATTGTTGTCTATATCTATATATAAGACTAGCTTGGCATAAGTTTAAGCTGATTTCTCTGATCTTCTTTATTTTCAGCATTAACTTTTTGTTAGTACAAATTTTTGGTTATGAACAGACCACCTGACCTAAGAAATTTAAAATATAATTACATAGTAGATAGAATAAATACCTGTAAATGATACATTGATGGGCTCTCATAACTAGGCAATCGAAAGGATATATCACTAGCAAAGGAGCTGTTCGACAATCTTCTTTGTTTCTGGCTTTCTGGATTTACCTGTAAATATTAAATATACATAAAAAAATATATTATTACTAACTACTTATATGAGGAGAAAATAAGATAATTATGTATACTTTAAAGGCTTTAAAATGACCTCTTGATATATAAAAATGAACAAATATATAATACAAGTCTTGACCCCAATTCTCTATAAGTTTTGGAATAGGGCTACATAAATTAATGTCATTTTTTGTATGTTAAAATGTAATAAATACCTCTTGATATGTTTGAAAATCTTTTTCCATATTTGTAGATACATTTTCCTGTTGTGGCAGTAGAGAAACTTGTTGAAACGAATTTTGTTGATTGGAGTGGGGGCTTCTACTTTTGCTTGAGATATCTGGAAAATGGTAGTTAATTTTTAATTTATGCTGAATTAAGCTACTTTAGATAACTATTATATTATATCAAAAAGCCTGAGTCTGAGGCCTGTTGTGGCCCAGAGACACATGTGTGTGACTGGTTGTGGGTTCTATACCCACGCGAGGAAATGAAATATTTAATATTTTAATTTCTTCCACTTTGCATACAGTTACCCCACTCAACACACAATGCCTCAAATTCGGCGGAAAGGGGGGAACCGAGGAGACTATGTTAACACTAGGTTTCCAAGTTCCCTCTGCCTACCCGGCTATGTGCAAGATACAGCGTGAAGCTAAAAAAAATATCGGGAAAGTAAAGTACCATTATCGCCGATGGAAAATAGGTCGTTATTTGTGATGTCTGAGATGCTGCTAGATGCAGATGTGACAGCTGCCTGTAAAACATTTTAACATGATAACTAAATTGTTAGTCAAGCACCCCACTTAAAATAGCTTACATAAACTGTAAATTTATTTAAATAAAATAGGATATAAGTATGTATTTAATAAAATAAAATATTTTTATGAACTGCTTCTATTTGATAACTAAGAATTATTCCGAATATATACTACAACAGTTTGCTTACCTGAGCAGCTTGTGCGATTTGCTGTATTCTTTGAGGGGATGACTTCACTTCCTCAGCTAATTTATCTTTAAATTTTTTAAACATTATTTTTATTGTTTTCTGTGAATTCCCATAAGATTAGAATAAAACACGAACCAATAATGTAAGCACACACACTTAAAATTTACTTCTAAAACAACACCATTTATATATTTTAACAATAATTGAAGGTATTATAAGAATTATCAATATAGATATTAAAACGTCACAGTTATCGAATGACATTGACAATTGACATTTCCTAATTACGTAAGATATGCTGCGGTAACATAGGCCGTTTTTCGAATTATCAAAACAGCGGTCAAAGCTTACCACCGATGCGGTAAAATTCGTGTGACTTTGACGTCACATGTGACTTGACCAGTGCTTACAGTACCGACGGTCAAACAGGATTACGCCGAAAGTATATGGCAGCGTTTCGAGAGAGGCCTCGACCTACTGCCGAACTGGCTTGCGGAGTGGAGGCTCTTGCTTAACGTGGTCAAGATCCAGAAGATCTGGCTTGGGGCCCACTAGAGACTGCCTCCTTCGCTGAGTCTACAGGGCTAACAGATTCCCTGGAACTACAGAAGAAGGCTTCTAACACTGCGAATGTACCTGCTTTGTCGCTTTCTGGGAATTTTATTAAAATTATTGCTTCCTTCGGCAATTTTTAATTGAAAAATTTTGTTCTTTAAATAAAAAGGATTAAAATAGAAGATTTGCTAACGGAAATAAATAATATTTATTATGCCAATAAAAATATCTGACTTTGACTGTTTTCTGAATCGTGCACACACCGCTCATAGATGCGGTAATTCGTGCTTTTCACGCTCACTGTTAGCGATGTGGATTATCCACTGTTGTGGATGTTATGTCGGCACTTGTGACGTGACTACAATACAATAGTGCTTGCAATACTGATAAGTCGGAGCGTTAGCATCGTGAGCATTGACGTCCAAACTATCATTACTGCTAACTCATCAGTACTATAAGCACTAGTCAAGTCACATGTGACGAAAAAAAAGTCACACGAATTTTACCGCACTCTGGTACGATATGGGCGCTGTGTGCACAATTCGAAAAACTGCTCTTGTTGGTTCGCATAAAATGAACTAATGAAGTTATTTCCAATGCCATTATGTATATGTAAATATATTTTGAATACTGAAGCGATGAGTAAGTAACGTAGTTATGTTGCTTCAACCAGCATTTTATAAATTCGGATTATTTAGGCCGTTTTCAGAATTGTCATAACAGAGTTCATAGCGTACGACAGAGTGCGGTAATATTCATGTGACTTTGACATTGTGACTTGACTATTGCTTAGAGTACTGACGGCGTTGGCATTGTGAGCATTGACGTTATTTGGACGTTTCTCATCTTTCAAAAAATGCTTGAAATACAAGCATTTTACCGTCCTTATCGGCTACACAACATACTTCACTCATGTTTATATCAAAAAATGGTCTGTTCTTTTATGTTTAACTTGTGGAATCCGTAGGCACACTCACAAGGGGTCCGGTCAATAGGACCTTACATTATCAGAACAGTAGAAACGACATTTCAACTACTAACGTGGGGTAAAATTCAGTATAATTCCGATCCCTTGTGAGAGTGCTTACGAATTTAACAAGTTAAACATAACCGAACAGAATATTTTTTTATATAAACATGAGCGCAGTATGTGGTGTAGCCGATGAAGATGGTGAAATGCTTGCATTCTAAGCATTTTTCGTAATCGAGGAAAGTGACGATAGTGACATTGACGTGGAACGTCAAAGTAATGTAAATGTTTACGATGTTAACACTCCGACTCGTCAGTACTATAAACACTAGTCAAGTCACATGTACCGTCAAAGGCCGTTTTCCGAATTATCGAAACAGTAGAAAAGACGTTTCAACTGCTAACGTGGGATCCGATTCTGTGAGCGCGCCAACATCTGTCAGCTTTTTTAATAATTCGAACCACTTGTGAGAGTGCTTACGGATTCAATAAGTTAAACATAACCAAAAAAAGCATTTTTTGATATAAACATGATTGCAGTGTGCGGTGTAACCAATGAAGATGGTAAAATGCTTGTATTTCAAGCATTTTTCAAGCTGTCAGCACTAGTCAATTCACATGTAACGTCAAAGTCACACGAATTTTACCGCATCTGTGGTAAACTATGTACCCTGTTTTGATAATTAGGAAAACGGCCAAATTCACACAAATTTTACCACATCTATGGGACGCTATGTACGCCGTTTAGATAATTCGGAAAACGGCCTAAATCACAGTCAATTCAATTAAATAGTTTTAATTATTCCTATAATTTTTTACATAATAAATGACAGCTGTCACGATAATGCATGGATTCTTCTACGATTGCCAAAACTTTTTACTATTAGACAAATTCTTTGATTATAATTTGTGTGGCAAGCTCGAAACGCCATTATTAAAGTACTTATAATTTCTGTTATAGAATAGGTTAGGTATCATTGTCATAATTACCAATAAATGTTGATGGTTAACTAGTCCTTACACCGAAAACAATTCTAATTGTTAACAATACCTATATCTGTAAAAAGTAAGTAATTGTAATGTATATTTCTACGGGCAAATTAGTCCAAATTGCTGGATGGGGAGGAATTATTGTCGCTTCAACTGGTATTTACTTGAAAGGTAAACTTATTGAAAGAGTCAGAAACTTCGATTACTATAGAGATGCATTAAAAATACTCAGGGGGCATCCTGGAGCAGTGCATTTTCTTGGTGAGCCAATAAAAGATAAAAAATTTAAATTAAGCGACAGTGAACTAAACAGCTGGGATAGTGAAAATGCTTCCTTTAGCATTCCTGTAACTGGACCAAAAGATAAAGGACATTATATTTTTTCTGCAGAAAAGAAAGACGATAAATGGTACATTGTCAAAGCTGAATTGGAATTAAAATCGAGACCAGATGAACGATTAGTGATAGTCAAACAAAATTAGTTATTTCTTATACCATTGTTTTATTATTTAGTAAATGTAACTACATACTTCTTATTGTATTTATTTATTTTTATAACAATATACCAAATTATATAATAGTATATTATGAAACATTTTATATTAATATAGGTAATTTAAATCATCAATATTTTACATTTTCTACTTTACTTTTTACTTATGTATACTTTCAGTTTTAAATTGAAAACAGAAGTCACATAATGACATTTGTAGGAACATCAAGAGAAAAGTTTTTTTACCATAACACTTTATTATGTTTAGTTAAATCATTACAAAATAATAATATTACAGTAGATCTTAGAAATGACTCATATGTATGTGGGGAACTTGCTATAGTGGATGGGTAAGTTTTAAATTTAAAACTTTTATAAAATTCAATGAATTTACAAATATAAAATTATATATAACTATATTATAAAATATTTAACTAGCCTAGTTTAATATAAAATCTAATTACATTTATCTTGAATGTTTTTGAAAACCTTTATTCAAACAAAATTATTTACAATTTAACCTACATATTAATATTTGACCATTACACAATACCATCATTGTAATAGCTTGATTTGAAGTTTTTCTTTTAAATAAAAGTATCAAAATAAAGCTGAACAACATTTAATAAGTTACACAATTAAATTATTTAGAATGTCATTTAACTTAACAAATTGAACAATATTTAAAAATATATAGAGAAGAAACAGCAGAACTCAAATTTGTATCTCTTGTCCACTTTCCCACTATGTTTATATTTACGTAAGTTTTTAAATTATACTTAAGTAACTATATTATGCAAATTATGGTTTCAGCTATATGAATTTATCACTAACTAAAGCTGTGTATTGTGACTCACAAGGAAATGAATACTTTTTCGATAACTTGTTTGTACATGCACGTAATATAAGATATGTGCATATACCAGAGACTGTAAGTACAATATTTTATGTCAAATATCAAATTGTCCTTATCATAACATGTTTATTTCTTACTATTTTTAAAGTGTTATTCCACACGTAGAAAAATACTAAATTTAAAAACATCAAAATTAGAAGATTGTTATATGCTGGTTACATGTTTATGTTGTTGTTGTTTGATGTAGCTTGGTGAGAATGGCTTAGTTGATCAGAGCTCTTGGACAGTTTCCAAGAGGCACT
>DWMZ01006393.1:0-10346 GCA_018249855.1 Eueides tales michaeli | reverse complement strand
TACATGTTTTAAATAATTAGTGAAAAACTGTTTTCAATAGATTTGCCAAGCGAAAGAAAATTGAAAGTTGCTGTCATAAGTCAGCTGTCGTCGCCAGTTCAGTGACGTGACACATCACACTTGACAGGTTTTATAAGACTAAAAAAAGTTTAAAAACTATAAAAGTTCATGAAATTTAAATATGATATTTTCAGTCCTAGCACATATTTTCAATATTCATTAAGACTCGTTTAAAATCATTTATGTATTCATTCCTTAAATTATATTGTTTACATGTATGCTTGCTATAATTGCATTATTATTGCCGTTTTCCGTCACTTACGACATTTCAAATGATAACGTGGGTTCCGATTTAGTGAGCGCACCAACGTCTGTTAGCAGTATTAATAATTGGGCCAACTTGTGTGTGTTACGGATTCAACGAGTTAAGGCCGTTTTCCGAATTATCAAAAATGCGGTCGTAGCGTACCACAGATGCGGTAAACTGACGGGTCGGAGCATTAACATTGTGAGCATTGACATTTTTTTAACGTTCCACTTCAATATCATCATCGTCACTTTCCTCGATTACAAAAAATGCTTGAAAGCATTTCACCATCTTCATCGACTACACTTACCTTGTTAAATTCGTAAGCACACTCACAAGGGGTCCGTTATTAATACAACTTCCGTTATTAATACAACTACAACGTTAAAGCGCTCACTAAATCGGGCCCCACGTTGGCAGTTGAAACTTCGTGTCTATTGTTTTGATAATTTGGAAAACAACCTAATAATGTCCGTAACAATGTTTAAAATACAAAACAGAAGTTACGTACAAAGGAAAATTCACCGTCAGTTCTCAGTTGAAGTTGACGTTTGACAATATATAGTTTCAAACTTGTTTTGGGTTTTCGCGACATCCAAGTTATTGATTAGAGGAAAAATAATAAACTAAAATGTTATTTAAAACAAATCTACTTGAAACTCTATCCATACTATCATCTAGTGGAACTATTATATGTATTCTTCTAAACTATCTCACAAATATTTCTCCAATTACTGGAATTTGGTTTATTACTTATCTTTTACTCCTTTTTATTGCGTCTGTTTACGGTAGTTTTAAACTCATCCAATGGTTACTTAATCAAAATAAACCAATAAAATATGATCTAGACAATATTATTAAAAAATATCCATTTCTATCGTATTTTTCTGATTTTTTACCGCGTATAAGTAGAGGATCTAAAAGGCAACCTATAAAGGAATATGATACAAACGAACTAAGCGTAATAACTACAGTGCTGGAAAGAAAATTAGTGTCATCTTGGTATGTTACATATATATCTGAGGAGATTGGATTTCCATTTGCTTGTAAGCAAATGCTAGATCAAATGATTGCTAAAACATTCCAGGTATGTCTTTTAATCTCTCCTAATTACATATGAGGCTCTTGTGGTACAATGGTACAGGATCTGACTATAAACAACGATTGTGGGTTCAATCCATGCTTAAGGAATTTCTTACTTTCATTAATTCACTCTGGTAATGAGACAAAATATAACATAGTGAACAGAGTGTTGTGACAGAGGATCCCTTGCCTACCCTGCCAGATGCGAGATATACATATATATTGAAGCTCTATAGTGTCAAATAAATTTGTGTAATATTACCTTACAGCTTCACGCTGTATCCCCCACATAGCAGGGTAGGCAGAGGTAACTAGGGAACCTAGTGTTAAGACAGGCCGATGCCCACTTTCGGCCGAATTTGAGGCATTGCATGTTGAATGACAGACCTCTACTCCACATTTAGCCTTGTTACCAGAGCCAAGAATAAAACATGAAATGTTAACTTAACTTAGCTTCACGGTATATGCCTAGCGGGGTAGGCAGAGGGAATGGAGCACCAAATGCTACAGTAAATGTTTAAATAGAAAATATTAAATATTTCATTTTCTCGAGTGGGCATTGAACCCACAACCTGTTGGTTACAGTCACATAGCTGCGTCACAACACACAGTAAATCTTAGAGCTAGTTTAACTTGTAAATCTTGATACCTAACAATTTTCAGATATGCAATAAAATAGAAACTAAAGATGTATTTGTAGATATGTGTGCAATTATTGTTAGCCACTTGAAGGAGTACAAAAAAGCTATTAAAAGACACGAAGCAACACCACATCAGTCTATTGAAAATTCATATAAAAAAATACATCCTATATTTAATAATAATAATAAAAAAATAACTTCAGCCGATCACTGTATTAATATATTAAGAATTATATTGAAAGAGTTAGTGCCTTGGGAGTTGTGGGACACGCCATATTCTGAACTGCTTGTGAGAATATTAGCTAAAAAACTAGATGTTTTCATTGATACTACTATTTCTGATCCAATATGGCTGAATGATAGATTACTTACGATTCTTTTAAATAAGGAAATTGATAAAAAAGATGTATATAATGAAAAACAAGAGGAACCAAAGGATAAAGTAAAAGAAGAGCCTCTAAAACCTAACATTATCAATGAGAACAATGTCATTCCGCAAACACAAAAAGCTGCTAGCGAAGAAAAAGAAAATAAGAAAGCTGATGATCAAATTTTACCAAATGAGAGTAAAGCAGTAGAAATTAAGCCAGTTCTAAGACAGAAAAGGGGAAGGCAGGGACGGAATGAAGTGAAGATATATGATAGGATTATTGAAGGTTATTCACACATTTATTAATTTTATTTTGCATCCCCTATATAACAGGTTAGGCTAAGGGACATAAGTGTTAAGGCACTCTTTGGTCTTTGCACTGAGTGGCGTAACTTAACACTGTCTTCTTTTTTTTTACACATAAATTATTAAAATATTCTTTTTTTTTATTGCTTAAATAGCACTTTAAAAAAATTAAAACAAATATTTGTTAATATTAAAGTATTTTACCTAAATAAAACTATTTTATTATTAGAATTTGGCATAAATCACTGACAATTATAAATAAATTAATGTTTAATGTGTCTATTAACACATTTTACAAATTTTATGATTGTTCATATATTTTATATAATATTAATGTAACGTAATTAAGATGAGTAGATGTAGAGGCCTGTCATACCACAGTGGAACATGTGGGTCAATTCCAACTCAAGGAAATTAAATATTTAATGTTTTCATTTCTTTGCTCTGGTAACAAGGCAAAGCGCAGCGTTCAGTTCCGCAACTCAACACACAAAGCCTCAAAATCGTCGGAAATTGCATAACACAAGTATCTTTATGGCAATAGTTTCTTAATCTAGGTTCCTAATTTCCCTTTGCCTACCATACCATATGCGTGACAAAAATTATCACAGCATGTGTGACAAAAATTATCAGTTTTCAACTGATTATGGTCTGTAATATTTTGGAAAAAAAAAATAGAATTTTCGAAAATGCTTATTTGTAATAAACTTTTTTCCTTACTGAGGAACTAGCAGCCAATTATTTTTCGACGGGAACATTATGGATTTTTATTAAAATTATATAGTTCATGGAAATAAACTTTTGATGGGTATTGATTTTTGCTTTGACAAGAGGCTAAATGAATATAAAATATTTTTATCTTTCTCTCACTAGTTTTACGATATATATCTATATTTTTACCGTCTCTACATTTTTACTGTAACATTTTAGTCTCGAAGGACATAAATCGTAAAATAGAATCTTTCAAATTCGCCCTCGACTCTTGTCCCGCTCGCTTCATAAACTAATCTTATAATAAGAGGCCTAAGCGTTTAAAAAATGTATTAAAATCTTCTTAATGTTCATCATCACTTTTAGCCTTTTCAACTAGTTTTAACTAGTTAACTTTCAACTTTTTACCATTGTGCCTCCCGCCTCAGAAGTAAATACCATCCGCACCATCTAGATGCATTTTTAGCATCCAACGTGCGTGCATCAAGATCATTCTTCCCGCGTACGTGTAGGCTGTGAAATGATCTTCCTCCTGAGGTGTTCCCCGGCCTTCACCCTAAAAGCCGGCAACGCATCTACAACCTAAGGATGTAGATGTTCATGTACGAAGGATTTGCTTACCATCAGGTGGACCTTCAGCTCGTTTACTCACTCTTGAAATAAAAAAAAAAACTAACTAATCGACGCGAAAAGAGGGTAACAATAGTTTGATCTTTTTGTCAGTGCAACCGTAGCTGCACGTAACTGTTGTTTTTCACTTCGCCAAAAATGGCGTGTTGAGTGGCGGAACGCTGTTCTTTGCCTTATATGCCTTATACCATTCCAGGCAGTGTAAAAACATGGGAGACGGACATGGATTTACAATGTATAAGCGTGGGCCAGGATTTGTTGGCCAGCTTGGACGAGATGACGCTCAGCAGGCTCTGGGGGCACGAAGATGTGGATCACAGTCCTAATTTGAGGGCATCTCCGCAGCCGTTGTGGTTCGGTGGGTATATAATTAAAAAAGATTTTTTATTAAGGCATAAGTTTTTTTTTTAATTTTTATTGTTTTTAAAAAAGTTCCGAATAGGCATAATGACAAATTTTTAACTCCTATTGATTAATGTTTATAGAGCTCTTCTTTTACGGAAAAAAAGTATATTTCAGCAAAAAACTAACCATAAGTTACAAAATTTTACACTTTTTTGTTTGAAAAAAATATTTGGCGCTAAAACGCGCTCAGGTGTCATGGCGGTCGCTATGACGTCACGTCTACATAGTGTTAAGGGTTTCCACTTTCACAAATCATCGATGTTTTTTTCGATTCGATATATCGAAACTATACATCGATATCTTTCAATATATTGATCGAAAACATCGATATCTTTCAATGTATTGATCGAAAACATCGATATTTTCTACACATTGAGTACTTTTATGCTTACATACATACTTTCTCTTGCGAAAAAATATCGATACATGTATGCGATGTATCGTTTCAATGCGATATTATCGAATCATCTAGTATCGAATGTAATATCGATATATTTCATCCGATATACCAAATATCGAATAAAATTCCATTTCATTATATTATATTTACTTATTCTTTTAAATCTGCAACATTGTCAACTTTAGTGAAAATAAAACGAAAAAATCCAAAATATTGATAACTAGCCTTTGCAATAACGATACGAAGACATGACATAATAGGGCATTGCTTATTAAAGTTTACGATTCATACAGTAAGTATAACGTGTTTTTAATGAAAGTACTATGAATTTAATAGTATAAAACAACAAATAATGAAAGGCCTTAGTATTTATTAGTGTTAATTTAGCTGATATTTTAAAAATATCGATATATTTGTTCAATATATAGCAAAGTATCATTATAACAGTTCGATATATTATATCGAAAAAATATCGATATTTCTTTTGTATGAACATCCCTAGACAAGATTGAAATGTTGACGTGACGTCATTTACTTTGGTGTTTCGTTTAAAATGGCCGACCATGGTTTTTTAAGCTTTTATTTGATTAAAAATCACGTTAATCTGTTTATTAAAGTGAATAAGAAAATGTTATTTACGATTTTTAAAACATAATTGAGAATGCAAAAAGGTCTTTTCTGTGATTCTTTAATACTGTCATCATGCCTATAATATGAAAGTTGATAATGAAAATGAATATAAAATATATATTTTTACATTTAAATCAAGGGAAGAGGTTCCCTACCTATAATTTTTGTTCTTACAGTCGCACACTGTACTAATGCGTAAGGATGTACTGTTTTTTTTAAATAATATTTACAATATATACATTATATATGAATTTTAATATACTTGTAATTCAAATTATTCCCTCACAACGTCAGAACCGTCTTTAAGATGGAGATAGATTTATATTCATTCATAATTTAAATTTCAATTCATAATATAAATTTGAATTTATAATATAAATATTTATAGTTTAAATTTGAATTCATAATTTAAATTTGAATTTGACTAAATAATACTCAGCTTCACGCTTGGGAACATAGTGTTAAGACACTCTGTTCCGTTCCCCACTTTTCGCCAAATTTGAGGTAATCCGTGTTGAGTGGCAGAGTAAAGAAATGAAAACCTGAAATATTTAAATTGAAAAAAAATAAATATTTAATTTCCTCGAGTGGTGATCAAACCCACAACCTGTCATTTACAGTCGTACAGTTGTGCCCTCGCGCCACATGCCGTGGCTTTGACCTTGTGTAAATATTGTTAAAATTTAATTAAATTTTTGTTAATTCTCCATTATCATTAGGTGAAGAAGATACATTAGAATTAGAAGAACCAAAGAAATCATCGAGTCCGAACCCAACAGATGCTCTCCTCAAGGACCTGCAGATCACCGTCAACCAAGCTAAAACCAAGATCGGGGACCTGCAGGTCTTACACGTAGATGTGAAGCAAAGTGTATGTTTTGCATGAACTATCTGTTTTGTGTTTGTTTTATCATCTTTTGACTTCTTTTTTACTTCTTCTTTTGAACTTCTTCTTTTTTTTATACATTTTCTTTGAACTTCTTTTTTTAGTTCTTTAGACTTCTTGTTTTAGCTTCACCCTGTATTATACGGATATTGGTTGACGTGGAATATAGTGAAATTAAAATAATTTATAATATTTTTTAGGGTGTAGTAACCCACGACCGTCGTCCTTATATTCGGACTTCTTTTTTCTTCTTCTTTCACTTCTTTTCTCTGGAAATATGTATTTTTTTAATATTCTATATTGATATATTTTATTTCTTCAATAGGAGAGTTTAGTATGTGGTCACTACTATATGTATATTTTTTATAATTTCATGAACATTTTTTGGCAGGTGGCAAATACATTAAACGCAAGTTTTTTTCACATTAATAATGAATGTGCATGATATATGTATGTGATTTAGCTTAGATATTTATCTTCTGAGCAAGATTTGAACCTTGATCCACCGCGACTAGTCTACTCATTACTTATATTTAATTTTAATATTTTAAACTGCAGATCTTGTTTGGTCGAACACGACATACTTAATTTTAGGTAGGTATATATTAGAAATTAGGACAAACTTTCTTAATTGCCATTTTTGGGCAGAAATTAAAATACACTACAGAATCTAGTTCTACAAACATTATGGAAACTAAATAAATCAGTATTTAAATCAATTACAAAAAACAAAGTATCTATCCTTAGTTTTTAGTTTAGTTAATTTAGTAGGTATCTTTCCTTCCTTCCTTTCAATTTAGTAGGTGAGAACTAACGTATGGATGAAAGATTACATATATGAACGTGAGAGCATATGTGTCGACGTGAAATCATATGTGGGGACAATTGATCACATGTGTGGACGTGTGACTATGAGTGTGGATGTGAGATCACATTTGTGGACGTGTGACCACAAATGTGGATGTGGGATGACATGTGTATATAACAGACCTCATGTGTGGACGTCAGATAACATGTGCGGACGTCAGATCATATGTATGGACGTCAGATCACATGTGTGGACGTCAGATCACATGTATGAACGTGTGACCACAAGTGTGGATGTCAGATCACTTGTGTGGATATCAGATTTCATGCGCGGACGTCAGATCACATGTGTGGACGTGTGACCACAAATGTGGATGTAAGATCACATCTGTGTTTTCAGAGTAAAGTTGAAAAAATATATATATATTGTACAATCTGATACAGAAAGACTGGTTTACAATAACCAGCGATATTAGAGCGTTTAATAAAAAAAGTCTTTACATATAAAATATAAGTATAGATACAAATATTAATAGCAAATTCTATTTACCTTAACTTGGCAGAATGAAAAAAGTTATATTAACAATTCAGCCATAATCTTTCTGTTGACAATTTGCCATTCTTATACCGACTGGATGTGTCCAAAGTGACACGGGTTCAAATACAATTGAAATAAATAAAAATTAAAAACACTAACTAAAATATTATAAAAGGAATGTAAAATGTGTGTCAATATATTGTAAGTATGCATGTGCATGTTCCGTGTCTAGCCACGCTTCAGTGTCCAATTGTTGTTCGATATTGCTTATTGTTATGACTTACTTATTTTAGTACGTAATTAGTATAATTTTCTGGTTTAACGTTGTATTTCTAACCCCATATGGTAGGTATTTAGAGGGAACCTTGGAACCTTGTGTTAATACAGTCCGTTCCTATTTAGATATTTCCGTTTCCGCATGAATATTGGGGGCATTGCGTGTTGAATGGTGGAACTCAACGCCGCGCTTTGTCTCATGCCAGAGCGGAGAAATTGAAATATTAAATATTTAATTTCCTCGTGTATGAATCAGTCATCCATTCAACTCACAACGCCTCCAGAATTAAGTGGAAAGTGGGGAACGAATGCCTTACAAGGAAGTGCCTTAACACTAGGTTCCCATGTTCCTTCTGCCTACTCTACTATGAGCAGGATACAGCGTGAACCCAAAAGAACACATACATACATAGATATTTTTATGACTTTAATACCATTTAAATAGTTTTTGTATATTTAAAGTATAATTTTTTAAATATAGCTCAAATCGCTGGTTTACTCTTTTTCACGGATAGCATTCAATGTAAATGAACACTACAATTTTTTTATATACATTACTTAAAACAAATTCACATAATAAATGGTGTTTTAATGTTAACTTAAAATGGAGAGTCTTAAAATAATAGTTCTCTTATGAATAAAACTTTTAACTTTTATTCATTGAATTTCGGTCTACATTTTTGAATTCATATAGTTATTGTAGTATTTAATATAGGATGAAGCGGCCGGTATGATGGAAGGGCTCCTGGACAAGGGCATCGCGGGTATCAAGAAAGGGCTCCGTTTTACAGGCCTCAGTGATGAACCTCAGGTAAGTGGGTTCTTTTCTTTGATTTTTACTCTTTTTGAATGTTTTGTGGGGACGGTTTATATGATCTATATGAATTTCATGTGGTTTCATATTTTAGATTGACTCAGCTTCATACTGTATCCCGCACATGGCAGCAGAGTTAACTTGAGAAGCCTATTTGCCTATTTTCCGCTGAAAATGTTTCACTTCCTCGAGCGGGGATCGACCCACAACCTATCGGTTGCCGCTGCGCCTGCTTCAAGCCTTAGATTAAATTAAATTTAGTATTTTTCTTTCCTAAGTGTGGAATAACACTTTAAAAATAGTAAAAATATTTAATAAATAGCATTCTCTCCTGCCAAACGATAATTCTAACGAAGTGTCTTTGGGTAGCGGAAATTTGTAAAAATCTCCCTACAGAGATGCTAACAACATAAATAAGTTGTAACAAGCGTATAAAAATTTCGACGGAGCTTGATGAGAACGACTTAGTCGTCAGAGCGCTTGGACGGATTTCAAGAGGCGCGGGTTCAAATCCTGCTTCTTTCAAATTTTTATACGTTTTTAAATTTAGTACCATTATGGATTTTTTGGTTTGGTAGTATAAATCAAATAAATATTTTTATTTTTTTATTTAAGAGGTTAGTTGTTGTGTAGGCGCACTATGGCGTGACTGTAAACGGGACAGGTTGTGGGGTCCATTTCCACTCGAGCAAAGAAAATGAAATATAAAACTTAATATTTTCATTTCTTCGTTTTGGTGACAAGGTAAAGTGCGGCGTTGAGCTCTGCCACTCAACACGTAATGCATGAGGAGAAATTTGAGACCAGAACGGAGTGTCTTAACACTATGTTCTCAAGTTCCTCTAAGTCTGCCTAGCCCGCCACGTGCGGGATACAGCGTGAAGCTGAGAAAATAACATAAAAATATATAATAATAAGTTTTTTATTATTTTTTTTGAAAGGAAAAATCTCCGGCCCACAAAGAAAAGACTATAGAAAGAGTATCTCCTTCAGAGCTGTTCAAGAGTAAATCCAAACCGGAAACAGTTATAGAGGCGAAGGAATCGTATGTACCGACTTTGCAGAGGGGTAAGAAGATATACCTTTTTTTTTTGTGGGCAGGGGGAACTAAGTGTTTTGATATTCCGTTCTTTACTTTCTGCTTAATTTTCGAGATTTTGAACGTTGAGTGGCGGAGCTCAACGCAGCACTTTTTTTTATCAGAGTGAAGAAATGAGAATGATTCGTTTTCTGACTAGGAATCGATCCTAAAACCATCGGCTTATTATTTACGGTGACACGCATGGGTGTATCGAGAGATATTTGCCAGGGCCTGGGTTGAATCGATATGTTCGTGTAGTTTTTTTTTAAATTATTCTGAATTTATTTATTGTTATTATTTTTTCTGGAGAATTTTTTATTAAAACATTGAAATTAATTTTTATTTTCTAGAAGAAAACGGTGGTTCGGCTCCTCAGTTGATTAAACAACGCAATGTCACGTCTCAAGATAGCATGGTATGTACTATGGAAATTAAATACATATATATATATATATATATAT
>DWMZ01006392.1:0-10346 GCA_018249855.1 Eueides tales michaeli | reverse complement strand
AAAAATCTGAAAACTTATCACCAAATTTGCTAGCTAGCTGCCTTAAAATTTCATTCCACGCGACATCTTTTTCTTCAGAATGATTGGGGCCATTGTTAGTTTTGGTAACAACCACCTCTTTATGTTGCTTTATTAGTTCTAATAGATATTGTTTCTCTTCCAAAGACCAGTTCGGCGTTCTTGACCGTCTGTGCGCCATTTTACCCATCCTCCGCGATATTTCGAACGGGTCGTGTTTAATTTGTTGCAACGTTTTATTACAAACGATGCACTCGACGTCCAAAATTATCGGTTTCCACATTTAAAAAACAAATGCTAGTGAAACAATTGAGTTTGACAAGCGCTTAACTGCGTGTTGACTATTTAAAAACTTTTAACACAATGAGGTTCCCTTTATAACATGTAATGAATTTAAAATAATTGAATGAATTAAATAATTTCAATGTGGCACCGGACTTATCAATATAATTATATGTTATGTCAAATAATTATTTAATAAAAGCTTATATGTAAACTTTTAGTAGTAGTAGTAGTTAATTATATATTTTAATTACCTTGTATTAAATTTTTAAACTTAAAAAAAGAATTAGATATATTTATAAATGTCTACCGGTAAATTGCGCAAATATCGATAGTTAATATGTCTTAATTATATTTTAAATGCACTCGTGCTGAAGATTAATTATCAGAAGGTATTTTTTAGTACGTAAGCTTCTTTAATAAATTATATTTCTATAATAACACACCGCTAACTTGAAAAGTTTGACGGATAATAATTAATAACTGTTATTTTTTAGTGTATCTATATTTTTAGTAGTAGCATGGTAGCAATAATTTAAATAAAATGAAAGGTTAATATATGGTTGTTTTAAAAATGTCTATGATATTACATACTTTTTGAAAACTCACTACTTCTATGCTTTAAATTAAATATGTAACTGATCACTCTTTGTATGGAAGATATATTAAATAATAAAAATCATATATGTTTATTATTGTAAAATTGGGTGCCAATAAGTAATTTTAAAAAATGTTGTCTATTTATATGTTTGTCTGTGTGTTTGTACGCGATAATCTCAGATACGGCTTACAAGATTTAAATGTAATTCTCACTATTATATTTTGTCAGTTTCCTATTCTGTTAATTTCCTTTGTTTGTTTTATTAAAATCGATTAATAAATAAAAAAGTTACGTCAATTTAAAATATTTACTTCGACAAAATTGTTACAATTTTTTTTTATTTATATATCTGAAATTTTAGTTTTCAGTGTAAAGATATTGTCTTAAAAGTGTTCATTTTATCAAAATAAGAAATTATTCAAGATTAGTAAATAAAAAAGTTTTATGTCAGTCGCTAGTTACTATATATAATAATGGAACCTTTTTTATCATTATTATTCTTTCCAACGTTTAGGGTAGGTAAAGAAAATGAAGAGCTCAACGCTTAAAAGCTCCAAAAAGCTTACAAGCAAATCATACCACTTTCGCCTCTTCCGCTGTTGTCGATAAGCTTTCTGGTAGGATCTCAAAACTTGTACGTAAGTTTTCGACAGTATCATCGACGTTGTACCAAGGTCAATAGCCCTTCCTTTTTAAAACTGTACATAATATGATTTTTTTTATTATTTAAATATATGTAGGCTATGTTATTCAAACGCAATTAAGTCTCAAGTTACAATCAAGTTTTTAAAAAACAATAATGTTATTTTGTACAGTTTTATCATCGCAATAAGCGTAACTTAAAAAGATCAAGCGTTTCAGACAATAAAGAACTATCTTATATTAAATAACGGCTTCTTTTTTCACTTTTCATATTAAATAATTTACATATCTATAGATATTGTAACATACATTTAATGATTAAAGTCATTAAAAACGGACATGATAATTTTATTTTATATTTTTTAGCTCAAGCTTCATTACTTTAATGGCTTAAAACATTAGAATTTATCGTGAAGTTTTTGTAGAATTGCATAATTTTGTAAAACAAAATTATAACATAGCACATTTATCGTATCTTATAACATGTTTACTATATCTTTTTAATAAAAAATGTTTATAATTGTAATTTTACTAACATTTTCGTTAATTAGTAATGAAATTGAGCTTTTAGCTACTGAGTTTTAGATCTACAAATAAGTCCACTGTAGGACTTAAACGATTTACTGAATAGATTATTTGACATTTAATTAATTTACTTTTAAATGCATATTCGTTTTACTTTCTTTTTATCAAAAAAAAACATATCAAAATTAATGATTTCAGTTAAATCATTGGTTTAAATGGAAAAACTCATTATCGTGACGGTTTAGTTTTAAACTAGGGTCAGTCGCATGTAGAGACTCGATGACGGCGGCCGCGTTGATACTTAGACCGATTTAGCAAAAAAAACCTGGATATAAACAAAAAGCAGAAATATATGTATATTGTTATTTACAGTCTCTCACACGTGGTCGCAGGCAGTGATTTTTGGAAAATTAGCATTTTTGATTTATAAAAATAAAAGGTGTGCGTGCCACAGTGCTCTACCGGTTTGTTAAAGGTGAGTCTTCGATTTAAATTAGATTTGCTATTGATATTATGTGCATTTTTACATATTTTTAGAAAATCTATTAACATATTAAGTGTTTTTTTGGAATGCGCACGAATTTTTATTTTGATTTTATGTTCATTTCCTTCCGTATTTATATATTTTTTTTATTATATGTTGTGTTTTGACAAAGATTAAAAGATGGAAGGACTTTTTTTCTTTTTTAAAATTTTTGTATTTGAGTTGTTTTTAGTATTTTAGTATTTTAGTATTTTTTGCTTGATTTCGTATGTAATAACAGCTAATATTTTTATTTCATTGTAATATGTTTGATTTTTACAGAATCTTATTGTTTCTTGTAGTCTTCAACAAAGCATAAAAATCTTGGTCAATTTATAACAATTGCATATCATTTTAGTTGAAATATAATTATAATATCAAAAAAGTACATAAAAATTATAAGAAGTATGTATATGTTTATGACAGTTTTAAATATACAAAGGTAGCTAAAATGTTTGAAATTGTATAAATGAAATATATACGTAGGCCCCCTCTGATTTAGAAACATTGTGTAACAAACGGTGGAACCTAACCTCAATATTAGGAAATTAACAAAGTTTTGTATATGATCAATAATTATTATTATTTTCCCGTACGGTTAGACAGCGCTTATGGCGTTGAGTTACCCAACACATACATTATACAATGTCTCGAACGTCAAAGTAAATTAAGATAGAAAGTAGATAGCGGAATCTCCGGAATGATGAGTGAGTGTATCGACACTAGGTTCTCTCTGCTTATTTTGCGCGTCCGACAAGCTAATAAAAAATCTCCCTCAAATTGAATCTTAACCTATAGTCAACGTGGTTATTTGTCACTACCGTACCACCGAACCATTAGTGTATAACCATTTTGTAAAATTACTAAAACAAGAATTTAGTAATGATATTTTAATGAACTGAATTATTTTTTGTACTCATTAGGTATTATGTTACTTTGTTTGATTCTATTAATCACACTAAATTATAAAGATATTTCTATTTAAAAAAATATATGGTTATATTCTTGAGCTTTGGCTAAAAAAGGAATTTTTACATTTCCTAAATTGAAATAAAAAAAAAACTGTTTTTTACGATATTTTAATGACTTTTTGCTTATTTCACTCACACAGCTTCATGCTGTATCCCACACATGGCAGGGTAGGCAAGGAGAATTTGGGAACCTAGTGTTAAGACACTCCGTTCCTCTTCCATTCGCTACTTTCCGCCGAATTTGCATTGCGTGTCAAGTGGCGGAACTCAACGCCGCGTTTTGCCTTGTTACCAGAGTGAAGAAATAAAAATATTAAATATTTAAATTGAAAATATTAAATATTTCATTTCCTTGAGTGGGTATCGAACTGACAACCTGTCGGTTACAGTCACACGCCTGTGCCGCTGCGCCTCTATTGCTTAATTTATATCTGTTATTGTTATTTAATATTTTTTGTAAGATCCTTTTATTTTTACTTAATCATTATTATCTAATATTATCAAAAATATCTGAAATCAATAATTTATTTTTCATATTTTTATGATTTTACATATTATAACGGCGTTGAGATCTGACAATTAATACTCAAGGCTTCTGGAATCCGATGGAAAACAAGAACAAAGTGTTCTTAACATTAGGTTCCCATGTTCCCTCTGCCTATCCGGCTATGTGCGGGACTAAGTTACTTAGGAAAACTTAGGTAATGTAATAAAGATTGCTGGTATGTTGTTTGGAGGTTTTATTGCTTGGACAGCATAGTGCGAGATTCAATGAGGCGTAGAGGGTTCAATCAATTTAAATGATTAATAACACCTGAGCTCAGTCCGCTTAAAGCTAAGTTTCACGCTGTTCCCGGTATATAGTAACCCAGATATTAAACGTATGTGAATACACTGTTCACTTGGCCAAATGTAACAAAATGTTTCGATATTATTTATTTCTCGTACAAATTGTGGTATATGAAGATGTAATATAGAGACCTGTTCGATCCCCACTCGAGGAAATGATATATTTAATATTTGCATTTCTTCGCTGTTATAACAAGGCAACACGCGGCGTTGAGTTCCACCATTCAGTAATAACTCAAATTTGGCGGAAAGTGGGGAGTGGTACAAAGTGTCTTAACACTAAGTTCCTAAGTTCACTTTGCTTACCTTGCTTTGTGCAGGATACAGCGTGAAGCTAAAAAAAAATTAATAATATTTAAATGATCTGAAACGACCGTTCTGTACTCTCCGCCACATTTGAGCAACTGTGGCTTGGCATATATATTTTTTACCTATGTGATAAGATTTAAAAATACAAATGCTTAAATCAAATTTTATATGACAATCTATTAATAATTTTTTTGCATATAAATTAGCTACTAGCTTCTCCATTTAGTTTTGTCGATATCACGTGCTCGTACACGAGGCGAAGGAATTTTCCACTAATAAAAATACTGCAGATCTTAAACTTTTTTATTTAATCTTTATTTATTTTTCATTTATACATATTTGATCTTTTTCGGCTTAGGCAAAGTATAGTTACTTTTCGATTATTACTGTACTTCGGAGTTTCAAAGATCACTAATTATCTCTCAGTTCTTAGAATGAGGTCGTTTTATTAGTAAAGAATTATTATTTATTTTTAAAATAAATATTTTATTTGGGACTAACTTAAATATAATTTTAATAATATATGTCAGTGCACCTAATGTTGTGCAAGAGAAAGAACACATTTTAACATAATTGCTCCTCAAGCCAATTTTTTAAACGTAATTATAGGTCGCGGAACTTAACGCCGCGAAACTTATTTGAAATTGCCCTTTGTTTATTAATACGATAAAATACGATACAAGATAATTAATACTCTTTACTCACGATTAGTATCCTTTGCTACTGAGAATAAATTAAGCATCATAAACAGTAGTGACCGACCGAACTTTCGGTTTCGGTTTCGGCCAGTTTCGGCCAAAAATTGTAGTTTCGGCCATAGTTTCGGTTTCGGCCAAAAAATAGCCGAAACTTTCGGCCCCGCCGAATCTTGAGTATTTGTAATTATCCCCCCAGTGTTGTGTTAAGTGGAGACGAATGCGGCGTTGGGGACCGCCACCAGCACGCCATGTCTGGAACGACGGGAGTGGAAGACCGACTTATAAATAGCTACGTGGAATATAAAAGAAGAGATGGAAGAAAAGATGAATGAATAATTAGATGTGATGGATGACACAGATTATTTATGTGACTGAGACCAAGTGAAAAGACAGTGACACGACCGATTTGCCGGTCGCTTTCTGGCCTAGCGTATCAGAGAGCGAGCGAGGAAGTCAAATGTAGGTATGTTATTGTCCTCTCGATGCTGTTAATGCAATGATAGAGTACAAGGCTATCAAATCGAGGTGGGTTTGGGTGCGCTTCAAGATATTAAGTGTTTTCTTGTTAGCGGCGTATGCGCCGGTATCCTCATTTCCATTATATGAACTCGAGTAGTTTTGGGAGTGTCAAGGACCTTCTTGGTAGTTTTAGAGGGTATGAAAAACTAATAATATGTGGTGATTTGAAAGGATGGTTCAAAGGAGTGCTAGGCTAAGAGAAACAATGAGGCTGGAATGTTTATGTTGGATATTTGCAAGAAAAGTATTTTTTTTGTGGCAAACATGATGTTTGATTACAAACAAATTCACATGTACATATGGGAGCGAACGGAAGAGAAAAGTATGATTGATCTATTCCTAGTGGATCAACTGTGAATATAGAAATAAATGTTGAAGTATGCCGCCAAAACTGTATGACGGAAGTAACGGCAGAGGTATATGGTAAAGGGTAAAGAGACTTTAAGAAAAATGCCGACGGATGGTTGGATGATTCAATGAAAAATGCTGTAAAAAAAAAGAAAAGAGCAGAGAGAGAGAGAGAGAGAGAGAGATGGCAGGATTATAAAGAATAAAATCATGAGAGAGGTAAAAAAGAGCATAAGCTTCAAATACCCCAACCGAAAGTACTGACAATGATGAAGCATGAAAATTTTGAGAAAGAAAGAGATGAAATTTAACGGACAACTTTCAGAAAAACACGAAGGCTAGCAAGAAATGAGTGATTCCCGGAGTAGCTCACTAATCTGTAGAATGGAAGGGATGCTTTCGAAGGGCGGTGGGCTTTTGAACAGAACAATGAGCGGAATTTTACAAGGAGACGTACTCAAGTATCAGCGAAACGCTGAAACTTCACAACTTGCTCGCTGATAGCGAAATCTGTATAAAAGAAGTTGAGACTGCAATACGAAGTTTGAAATGTGGCAGCGTGAAATTTGGTGCAATTTTTGCTGGAAATCAGGGAACTCTCAGACGATTGGTGAGGTGCGGTCATCATGCCTTTATATAAAGACAAAGGTTCACAGATAGACTGCGCAAGCTATACTATAGATATCTATCAGTTTGATTAGCTTGATTAGTAAAGTTTATGCTAAAATATTAGCTTTTGGTTGCGGAAAGACTTTTGCGTGGGCGCGAGCCAATAATTGATTCGAGCGAATAAGTGATGAATGAATGGTAAAACAATTATGAAGAAAAAGTGACTGGTAAGGGAGGGAGCGGGAGACCTCGGTTGATCTTTGAAAACACAGTTTCTATGATGCTGAAGAAGGAAAAGCATGAGGAAAAACATTGAAATACACTAAATTTCAGTATGCAATAGAAATTTTAAATATCTTTAAGTAAGTTTCGGTTTCGGTCGAAACTAAGAGCGGGGCCGAAAGTTCGGTTTCGGTTTCGGTTTTGGCTGAAAAAACAGTTTCGGTCGGTCACTAATAAACAGCTTTTACAAAAAGAAACTATCAAAGAAATGGACATGGATATCTTCTAATGGCCGGTAAAAACGAGTTGACTATGTTATGTCTAACAAATTAAAAGTTTTTGAAGACCTGTCTATTTTAAACAATTTTAATTTTAACACAGATCATAGAATGGTTAGAGCAAAACTCTCAGGGAAACGTGTTAAAAGACCAAGACAATTTCACAACAACATGAAAGCCATCAAATGCACTGGCAATACTGATCTACTTCTAAATGACTTTGAAACATCCTTACAAGGTAGGGGAAATGAATGTAAATCGACTCAAGAAAAATACACCCGATTGCTCCAACAACTAAAATCAGAAACTAAAAAAGTAAACATGACTAGTAAGACAGCGATATCACATAGAAGTAAGCAGTTATTACAAGAACGGAAAGAATTTATACAACAAAGAAAATATAGCAATATTAATAATATCCAAAAGCTTAATTCTGCTAGAATTAAGCAAAAGGATAAGCGAAAAACTAAGAAAAGAACGGAAAAAAAGGGTTTGCAACTTTAAAGAAACATATTGAAAAAGAGCTACAAAAAGGACTGGATTCCAAATATCAAAAATAACCATAGGGAAAAGACCAGCAAAAGAGCAGAAATACTACAAATTGCTACAGAATACTACCAAAATTTATATGAAAGCCGTAAAGGTGACCAAGTAATAAAGGAATATAATTCAACAGATACAGACGAGATAAACACAATTCTTAAAGAGGAAACAATAAAATCTATTGAAACACAAAAACTAGATAAAGCACCTGGATCAGATTTAGTCACAAATGAACAGTTGAAAACGACATTACCAGTGATAGCACTATGACTAACAGATCTATTCAATAAAATCCTTAAAACGGAAACCATCCTGGAAGACTGGACTAAATCGACAATCATATTACTGCACAAGGAGACAAAGGCGATATATATATATATATATATATATATATATATATATATATATATATATATATATATATATATATATATATATATATATATATATATATATATCCGTTACCCGTCGGAAGTTACAGTACACCTGCTTGACACATTTTTTTAGATATATTACCGTAGTCATTAGTGCTACGTCTTCCTAAATTTTATTGTACTAAGCTATGTCTTTTGTATATTTCAGAAGGAAACTTCAATAAAGTGTCATATATAAGTCATATAGTAATTGTTATATCAAAACAATCAGTATTATTGTGAACAATACTCGTATAACTCGTATTATAAACTTGACTTTACCCTTTTTTAATATCGTCATCACTATCCTTTAAAAAATTATTCGATCACTATCTTACCTCTCACTTTTGTGTAATAGTATTATTTAAAGCTTTTTTATGCGAGGCATGTCGTGGCTCTACGGTACAAGTGTGTGATTGTAAACGCGACAGGTTGTGGGTTCGAGCCCCGCCCGGGAAAAGGAAAGCCCGAAATTGATTTAAATTAAAATGAGGAACGAAACGCTGAGTTTCCCTCTGCCTATCACGCCATGTGCGGGATACAGCGTGAAGCTAAAGCTTTTACGCTAAAAATACCAAATTTAAAGAAGCTTCTGGCACTTGAAGTGAAGGTGCATAATTCTCTGAACAATTTGTCCATACGTTGAATAATCCAAACTATTTGATAGAATTCAAGTTTTGCGTATTAAACCATTCTTTGGGGACGATTTTAACTACAATATAACGTTTTTATCAGTACATTTGAAATATGAGATCATTTACATCCCATATTCACCTAACTATTTCCAACATAATAAATGTGCTATATAATACTAACCTATACAAAATTGAAAATACGAACACAAAATCTCATGTCATATAAAATTATTTTTTTTAAAAAAAATATTAAAATCCGCTAAGTAAAATGATACAGCAAGAAACTTTACCGCAAAGTGAAAATCCTTCAAACCGCAAGTTTGTAAGGCTTGTACCATTAAATATTAGTGGAATTGTTATTTTCCATTTGTAACCCCATGCTGTAATTATAGAACATGGATTAGAAATGGCTTACACAATGTAAGGTGTAGGTATTTTTTGCCCCATATTCTTAATAGATTATTTTTTTATTATGTTTTTATAGGCGGCGTTGAGTTCCGCCACTCAACACGCAATGCCTCAAATCGGTGGAAAGTGGTGAACGGAAGTGGAACGGAGTGTCTTAACACTAGGTTAAATACTAAATTTAAAAAAGTTTCTTAAGTGTGGAATAACACTTTAAAAATAGTAAAAATATTTAACACTAGGTTCCCAAGTTCCCTCTGCCTACCCTGCCATGTGCCGGATATAGCGTGAAGCTGAGTTTTTATAGGATAGTGATAAGACCACATCTATGTGGTTATTATTGGCTTAGCAGATATTTCATAATGTTTTGATTATAGATTCTATAAGCTGTATACAGCCTTGTAGTGTTTGAGGATTGTTAACCCTTGATACAAACTGAGGGTTTCTAAGTTGGACTGGTCTATGTGTCTGTATGTGGCATTTGAGCTCTCCAACGAAACGCAATGAAATACGGTTTCCTAGCTAGGTGGTCCATAGCTTTGCTAGGTAAAATTGGTTCAGCTTTTTGAGAAATATATCAGCCGTTTTCTGAAATGATCAAATGCTTTTTCAACATAAAATCAAACTTTTGTATCTTTTTGTAGGATTCTTTTTTCTATTTACAATTTATAAGTGTATAAGTGGGTGAGTGTACTCAAAAAGCGTAACTTTGCAGCTTTTTAAAGAAAAATTTACACGTGTAGACAATTCTACGACTCTATATTTTCTTAATAATTGTTTATAATTGTTTATTGTGTTTAAGTTACTTAATTGAATTATTATAAATTATCAATTCTTTCATAAGAAAACATTAGGTACGTTTTAAAAACGAAAATAAGTTTCGAAGATACATACGTAGGAATAATAATACTAGTAATTTAAAAATGGTAGCTTACAAGTATTTTATCTGATTATTT
>DWMZ01006391.1:0-10347 GCA_018249855.1 Eueides tales michaeli | reverse complement strand
ATATATATATATATATATATATATATATATATATATATATATATATATATATATATATATACATATATATATATATATATATATATATATATATATATATTGTCACTCTACTTAAGGGACCTTCAATAGTACTTCGATTAACGAATATATAAAGAGTCGGTGTCTTTCAGTGGAATTTGAATATATCCACAAGCGACACGATGCCCGGATTCATTAGATAACAGACTGTTATTGAGGGGCGTTCTGTAAGAAACTAAATATTTATATATAATAATATTGTATGTAATGTTAGATTATAAATATTATCAAAGTATGTGTAACAAGAGAGAATAAAATAAACACCGGATTCTGGAATAAGACGAGCTTCATGATTTTTTTCTGTAGAGGGTAACAAATTTTCATACTGTTTTTTTTCTCAGCCTCACGCTGTATTCCATGACAGAGAAGGCAGAGGAGACTTGGAAATCTAGTGTACAATCACTCTGTTCCATTCCCCACTTTCTGCCATATTTGAGGCATTGCATGTTGAGTGGTGTTGAGCGAAGAATTGAAAATAATAAATATTCGATGTCGTATGCTCGATAGATGTTTGATTCGAGGAAATGAAAAATTGTAAGCTTGTAAATGCGATCTGTTGCATTACACTTACTGTTAATGATATTGGTATTTGGTAGTATTTGGATCTTTTTATATTTCTCCTATAGAAATATAAAAAGATACTTTAAATTCTTGCTACAGGAATGTGGTATTATATATAAAGTGTAATTAAGTTGAATGTTTTTTTTTCTTCAAACATTACATATTGGTAATTATTTGATAAACTATGAAAATCACTGAAGTTTATATCGACCTCCCTCCTCCTCCTAACCATATTTTCAGTTCACTCTCTTTTTCCAAAACTAAAAACAGACAGACATTCCAATTTTATTCCTTCATACAAATTCATATAAAAAAATTCTATCCACATACATATTTATATATACATATATATTTCTAACATATTGTGTTAAGTGCTCTTATCAATGAAAAGCGTATGCAGATACGAAATCCCGCTTTGGCAAATAAAGTTTTGAATAATTAAAAGGCACTCGATAGGTTCTTTATACGCTTTACCATACAAGTCCTCATCAATTTTATATAAAAGGCAATCCTTTAAAATGGAAAATAAAATAAAATCGTCATGAGTTATCGCTAATTTGCTTATGCTATATTCATTTAATTTTTAATTTGAAATTATATTTTAATGTTCCCGAAAGAAAACAGTTATTTTTTTTCTTTTAACAAAAACCTGACCTGTCGTAGCGCAGGTGTAGAACTAAGTGAATATTAAAGAAAATAATTAAATTTAAAAACGTATAAAAATTTGGACGAAACAGGATTTGAACATGCGCCTCTTGAAAACCGTTCAAGCGCTCTGAGTATAAAAATTTCGACGGAGCTTGGTGAGGACCGACGGCTTAGTGGTCAGAGCGCTTGAACGGTTTTCAAGAGGCGCAGGTTCAAATCCTGCTTCGTCCAAATTTTTATACGTTTTTAAATTTAGTATTATTCTTTCCTAAGTGTGGAATAACACTTTAAAAATAGTAAAAAATAAGTGAATATGATCGCGACAGGTCATAGGTTCGATCGCCACTTGGAGAAATGAAATACTTCATTTTCCCGCAACATCTTCATTTTCCCGGTCTGGGATGGGATATCGAGGCAAAGCGCGGCACGAGTACCGCCGTGCCGTACTTAAAAGTGAAGTATGGAAGCATCTTATTGTAAACATAATATTTTATTACTAAATTCTCAGGTTCCCTCTACCTACCCAAAGAATTTTCTATATGCGGGATACAGCGTGAAGTCAAAAAAAAAAACAGTATAGTTGTTTTCGATTTCTGTGTTAATGTAAATCTGTCTTCGCTATAGTGTTGTCATAAATATACATTTTAAATTTATAAGTCAACATGTCGCAATGAAACTGCCTCTGAGTGTTTACATGTTGGTCTTAGGTTCGATACCCATTCAGAAAAATTACAAACAATACAATATACTTACAGACAAAATATACAAATAAAATAAAAAATATATATAATAAAGCGGCCTTATCGCTCCGATTTTTTTTTTGTTTAGCTTCACGCTGTACCCCGTACGAAGGCAGAGGGAATTATTTGGGAGCCAGACACTCCGTTCCCTCCAATATGAAGCATTGTGTGTTGAGTGGCGCAACTCAACGCCGCGCTTTGCCTCCTTACCAAAGCAATAAAAACACTAAATATTAAATTTTAAAATATTAAATATTTCATTTTCTCGAGTGGGGATCGAACCCACAGTCTGTCGTTTACAGTCACACGCAAGTACTGCGACGCCATGACAAGCCTCAAATATATATATATATATATATATATATATATATATATATATATATATATATATATATATATATATATATATATATATATATATATATATATATGTACCCTATATTTATCATGATGATTTTAAATGGTAAATAAACAAATAGTTAAAATTTTAAAATTTAAAGTTTTATTTACAGTAACACACATTATATCAACAACTGTATAAACACTACAAGGCTTGGTCTTGAGTTTCTCCACATAACGCGCTAGATGCTTGCGCCGCTGAGAATTCATCGGAAAATAGTAGAGATACTATCTTTTATTATAGAGGAATCTTAATAGAAAGAGAGTGTCTTTACACTAGGTGTCTAGGATGTCTTTACCTGTCTTGTACAGAATACAGCATGCTAAAAGAAAACAAAAATCTGTTATTTGTAGCCACAAAATATTTCTGAATGAGGCCTGTCATGGCGCAGCAGTACAAGCGTGTGACTGAAACTAACAGGTTGTGGGTTCGATCCCCACTCGAGGAAATGAAATATTTAATATTTTAAATTTAAATATTTAATGTGTTTATTTCTTCGCTCTGGTAACAAGAAAAAAAAAGCCCCGTTAATTTCCGCCCCTGAACACGAAATGCCTCAAATTCGGCGGAAAGTGGGGAACAGAAGTGGAACAGTGTGTCTTAACACTAAGTTCCCAAGTTCCCTCTGCCTACCCTGCCATGTGCGGGATACAGCGTGAAGCTGAAAAAAAAACAAAATAATTCAATCACTCAAAACAAAAGCACTCACTCCAATTAATCTATAGCTAAATAAAAATAAATTTGTTTTAAAATTTTAGTCTACGTGACCACTTTAAGATATTTTTTGATAATACTCTTAATGAAAGGTTTTTTACAATTAAACTTATCTAGGTTTCCAGTAATGAGATTTTCCTCTGGCCGAGAACTAATTAAGTTTTGACTATCGCAAGTCAACCATATCAAATATTTTTACTATTTTAAAGTGTAATTCCACACTTAGGAAAGAAAAATACTAAATTTAAAAACGTATAAGAATTTGAATGAAGCAGGATTTGAACCCGCACCTTTTGGCCTTGGAACGAACGGCCTTGGACGGATTCCAAGAGGCGCGGGTTCAAATTCTGCTTCGTTCAAATTTTTATACGTTTTTAAATTTAGTATTCAACCATATTAATTCAATTATTTGATTTTTTTTTCAGCTTTACAAACTTATCGTAACAAATATAGACTGTAAACGCAACAAGTTGTGAGTTTGATCTCCACACGAAGGAATAAAATAATTCATCATTGGCGAATAACAAGTACGGGCGGCGCACCAGGGCATACATGGTTCCTTACTTAATAAATAACTTAGATGCTAAGATAAGAACTAAAACCGAGAAGAACCTAAGTCAATTGTTAAAGAAATATTATTTAAGTGTACTATAACTAAGACGAATGAGGTACTCGAGACAAACCTTTGTGGTTTTTTGTAGTGCCTAATTGTTTTAAAATTAAATCTGTATTTATATATGATAGTAATAAATAAAAAAAAAATTAAAAAAATTTTTTCAAGATAAATATTTCATGTTTTCATTTCTTTGCTCTGGTTTTAATTGATTTATAACAATTAGTGATAAATATATTCACTTCTACCCATTTCAATGCAGATTATAATAAATAGACTTTGTTCACTAAATTTTCAGTTATTTTGTAAATTTTATATATATAAAGATTAATTGAGACCAGATAAAACATTACTACGGATTGTAAACGTAACTGATTCTAAGGTTGATTCCCACTCAAGAATATTTATTATTTTAATTTTCTTGCTGCCAAGGCAAATCGCGGACTGGAGATCTGTCACTTAACACGCAATGCTTCCAGAATTCACTGAAAAGTAAGGAACTGAAGTATCTTATTGGGAATAGGCTCACATAACAGGCTTAGGTTCCCATTGTCCACCCTATTCGGTGCGAGATACAGCGTGAAGCTAAAAAAAATAAAGATAAATAGTCGTCGTTATAATACGGTAATTGCCATCAGTGTCACAGTCACCTTTGAACTTTTTCACGTCGACCTAAGATTCGCAGTAATTAATCAAAATAAAATCCACTTTCCTTTTGATTTACATTACTTTTAATCTCGTCGACTGACAAAAAATAATTAAGCTTGATAAGTTTTTGTTTTTAGGCCGTCATTAAATTTAGTTTTTTTTATGAAGTGAAAAATGTGTTCGACTGTAAACGCGACAGGTTGTATGTTCATTCTTTAGTTGAAAAATTAACATATTTAATATTATTATGGCATTGCTCTATTAAGGAGGCAATGCGTGACGTACAGTTCCGCCAATTAAAACGCATTGACTTAAATTTGGCGGGAAAAGAGAAACGGAAACAAACGGAGTGTTTAAACACTAGATTCCAAAAAATATTCTGCTTTAACCAGATGCGGGATATAGCGTCAATCTAAAAAAAACAATATTTATTTACACCAGAGCTGTGATTGCGATCCGAATCACCACGTTATCCACTCTATTCGAATAAGAGCAAGATTCAAAAATTTTTAGTAATTATTTTCATTTCCCCGTTTTGATAAAATATACCGAAGAGCATAGTTCCGTCTCTGAACGAGTAATGTAAACGGTGAAAACTGAATAGTAACTTAAATTAGTTTCTTTTTCTTTTCGGAGGGAACTTGGCAACCTAGTGCAATTTTTTTTTACTTTCTTTTTCTAATACTCATTCCCCATTCCCATTCTCACAAGAGAGGCATTCATTCATAAAAAAAAATAAGTGTGAGTACTCTTAAGAATCAAGAGACTCAAGAGTAACATTAGCCTTATTTATTACGTTAAGTTGGTAAAGCTGAAAAAAAAAACAGATAATTGGATAGACATGGTTGACTTGCGATAGTCAAAACTTAATTACTTCTCGGCCAGAGGAAAATCTCATTACTGGAAACCTAGATAAGTTTAATTGTAAAAAAACTTTTTATTAAGAGTATTATTCAAAAATATCTTAAAGTGCTCACGCAGACTGAAATCTTAAGACAAATTATTTCTATTTCTTTATAGATTAATGGGAGTGAGTAATTTTGTTGAAAAATCCTGATCCTGACCTAAATTTATTTGTAAAATTAAACAGCTTATTGTTTTACTTAAGCTTCTCGTTCCATTCGTTCTAGTGTTAAGACACTCTATCTCCATTAAGATTCTCCCGTTAGAAAAAGAAGGTACAGATATTTTTGCTGAATTGTCAGAGGCGCATGCATCAAGCACATTATGTGGAGCAACTAAACCGCTGGCTACAAAGCTCGGCGTTGAATTTGTCCACTAAAAAATGTTACTAGAAGAAGGTGCAAAGGAATTTTAATATTAAATATATCATTCCTCCAAGTCAGGCTCATACCCCCGCGCCACGATCACGACTCATAGAAGAGCTTTATGAGTATTTATATAATAACAATAACATAAACATATCGATTTACATATTCATATAATAAAAAAATACTTGATGGATTTATCGTGCAAGCCATTGTGCTGCAGGGTGATGTGTGAGGTTCACTTCTTGGGAATTGAGAGATTATTTTTAAAAGATCTCCTTAAAATGTATCTCCCGCAAGAGAATTAACTTTGATTTTTTGATGGATTTGAAATAATTTTAATACTACTACCTTCAAAGTATAAAAAAATCCCTAAAAATAATCTCATGGTAGTTCTAGACGATGTATATCTATTAATGCAAATGCACAATTATAAATTAAAATAAAAAGTATAAACTCAAAAACATGTAATTAAAGCGGGTCAAAATGGGTTTCACGGAATACTACATTAATAATAACGATATGCTATACGGGTACAAGCCTATATAAGATGTTTTATTTAATTTACTACGACATAGAAGTCCTAAGACAATATTCAATGGTAATACCAGAGCTGTTTCGTTTAAATGCAGAGTAAATAGCCCGGAGTGAGCACATGATGGCTGTATCAATTCAAAACGTAGTAAATGTATTAGAAAATGTAAAAAAATGTATTTTTAAGTATTTTTGTCCCTTTTCTAGCAATTTTCTTTTTACCTTCATTGTGTATTTCGCATATATATAGCAGGGTAGATAGAAAAACGTAGTGTCATTGACTTCTCCGCTTAGTGCCTGAATCCGAACCGAAGTAAGCAATTTTGTTGAGTTGAGATTGAATCCGCAACCGTCTTAATTACAGTTATACAGATAGCGTTGCCTAGATTTTGACTTTGAATTCAATATTTATATGTCTATAAATATAGAGCAATGAATGAGCTCATCATAGCTCAGGACACAAGCTGTGACTGCAAGCGCGAAAGTTCTGGGTGCAGCTCCCAATCGTGGGAATATATAATTTTTGAATTTTCCACTCGGGAAAAAGCGTGGCATGGATTTTCTCCACACAACATGTGTATACCTCAAAAATGTTGCCGTAAGTGGAAAATGGGAATTATCGTAATGAGGTATGGAGTATTTTAACAATAGGTTCTCTAGCTTCTATGTATGAGATATACCGTAAAGCTAAAAAAATGTTCAAAATGCGACTTTTTAATTGATGCTTGACTGCTCTTCATGTGCATTGAGCCCGATTGTTTAATGCAGTTAAAGTTTAAAAAGTATCAATAGAGAACTTCAAATATCAAGTTATACTTTCAATGTCTATAGCTATAACTCTGGAGTTACGGCACTGTTCGGTTGTGAACTTTGTGATTAAACTACTATCTCTTCTCTTAGTAATTAGCTAGACTACTCATCAATTTCGTTTCTTCTTTAAAACTAATGTACCGTTTTAAGGACTAGTTATTTATTGCCCGAAACTTTGTTTGCAAAGACTTTAAGACGTACAATGGAAAACCCATTTCCATAGAAATTTCAAGAAATTCTGTCTAAGTCCTTCCTTTTATTCCTGAAGTTACATTTTATATTCTAACTTAAACCTGGCCTGTCGTGGCGCAGCGACACAAACGTGTGACTGTAACCGATAGGTTCTGAGTTCAACCACCTGTCGAGGAAATAAAATATTTAATATTTTCAATTTAAATATTTAATGTTTCATCTCTTCGCTCCGGCAATAAGGCAAAGCGTGGCGTTGAGTTCCGCCACTCAACACGCAGTGCCTCAAATTCGGCGTAAAGAGGGGAACGGAAGTAGAACGGAGTGTCTTAACACTAGATTCCTGAGTTCCCTCTGGCTACCCTGCCTCGTGCGGGATACAGCGTGAAAACAAAAAAAATAAAATAAAAAAAAAAATCAAATAAACAGTTGCTTTGCTTTTATAAATAAGTATCAATTTGTACTTGCGCGTAAATAAGTAATATTATTATGAAGATATAAATTTTGGATTTATTACCTTTATTTTAGCGACTATTACACGTTTTAAATAAAATTTATTTAAGCCGTTTCATCGTATATTTAAATTTTGGAAACTGACGTTTCGAACACTTTGCTGTGGTCCGTGTTTACGGGAAGACTGGACGACACTGATCTGCCCAGTAACACGGGTACTAATCCGGTTTAAATAGTTTCATTTATTTTACAATGCTTATTAGAAATAACAATATATATTAATTTCCAAAAAAATATAAAAAAAACAAAATAATCCATATAGTATTTTATCTAAGCATATATGACAAAGGATTATTATTTACTATTGAATTAAAAGTAAGCAACTTCACGCTCTTCTTCCTTTAACACTCCTACTTTTGATATACTGCGTGTTTGCGGAGCTCAACGCCGTATTCTGCTAACGAGGTAAGTATAATAAATATAATGACTTTTATTAACATCGTGCTTACAGTCAGTTCCACTACGTTACAACCTCCTTTATATTAACAATCCAAACGTAGACAAGGTGCCGCGTTGGGTTCCGCAAAAACTGAAAAAGGAGGTGTTAGTGCTAAGTTGTCAACACAAAGAAATCGGGCAAACTTTAAACTGAATTATGCTCGAAAATTGCATTTAGCATTTTCAGGATTTTCTAAGTCACATTCAATTTGTATAATGAAAAGAAATAACGTAGCGTTATTAAATTTTAAAGTTTCTTTCGTTTAGAATTATGCCAGCATAAAACGACTTGGCAGGCCTTTTATACCCTGCTATTGAATATGCTATTTGATCCTACAAATTTTATATATGTGAAAATTTGTGAGAAAGGTTTGTTGCTATTTCATACAGAACTACTAAACGGACTTAGGAAAAAATAACAAAAACACTATTTATCATATTACTAGCGACCCGCCCGGGGCTTCGCCGGCTTAGCTATACGGTTATTTATATATTTATCTGCATAGCGTTCCTGTTCCAATTTCACGCTACAGCTGCAGTGTAGTGCTAGCAGGATAGACAGAGGAAACTTAGGAACTTAGTGTTAAAACACTCCGTTCCGTTCCCCACTTTTCACCGAATTCGAGGCATTGTGTTTTTTGTTGCGGAACTCAACGCTGTGCTTTGCCTTGATACCATATTGTAAAAATCTAATCAATAAATATTCAATTTCAAAATTATTAAATATTACACTTCCTCGACTAGGCACAAAACCAACAACCTATCTCATATACAGTCTTGCTTGAGGCACGACAGGCCTCATATTGATATTATACTTTCAGCACTTTTATAATGAGTGCCGTCAAATGTGATATCTTAGGTTACATTATTGATATTTACATACACTTTATATTAATATAAATAAGATGGCATAGCTATTGTTTATTAATACATTGGTTACTTTTCATATACATATGTGTACGTGTTGAGAGAATAGAAATTTATCGTAAACTAAATATGTATATAATATAATGATAATTACCTATTGTCACGTAACGTTATTATTTACCTTAGTTATTGTTAACATTATTAAAGCCTATACATTTATTAATTAAATAAAACGGTAGCAAATTATGCTTTTTTACAATATAGTTTTATATCGATCAAGAAATTTCTAAAATCGATTACCTTATAAGATAATAAACTTCTATAATTAGAGGTGAGAGTATGTCACGTCATATCTAAAACGCAGAAGTGAAACATTAATTTAATATTTATTTTTTCATTTCTTCGAGATATTTACAAGGCAAAGCACAGTGTTGAGTTCCGCCACTCAACACTCAATGCCTCAAATGCGGCGGAAAATGGGGAAGTAAGCGGAGTGTCTTTACACTAGGTTCCTAAGTTCCCTCTGCCTACCCTTTCATGTGCGGGTTACAGTGTGAAGCTGAAAAATATCTGAGTTTATTATTATTATGTATAAGTTTATTGTTATATAATTATATTGCGGGCGAAGCCGCGTTGGGGCCACAATATACGTTGAAATTTTAATCTATAGAGCCGTATCGTGTTGTCGCTGGATTTTGGTTAAGCGAGCTCAGCGTCTAGTGTTATTGAGAGTGATATGATACAATTATGTAGATTTTCACTTATGTTGACTTATTTTCTTGAATATTATAGATATTGTATTAAAGTCAATATATTAATGTGTGGCGTAGCAGCACTTTGTTTGCTTGTGAATGAGACGTTGTGGGTCCGAGTCCCACTCGGCTTTGCCTGAAACTCTTTATGAATATTTCTTTCATGGGAAATATTCAATAAACGGGAACGGAACGGAGTGTCTTAACAGAAGGTTCAAAGTTCCCTCTGTCCATATGCGGAATACAGAGAGAAGCTGAAAAAAAATAATCCACGTTTTTTAAATCTCGAAGTTATAGAAGTGTACGGTAGACAACGGAAATGGATCTATTAATCAAATGATAAATATTTCATTCATTGAGTGGAAATCAAAACTACGAGTATGTCCGTCGGGTTTAGTCGCATACTTGTGCCCTAGCGTCACGACAGCTTGAATGAGAAATATAGATAAAGATAAAAAATATACATAGCTCGGTTGGCCGTGTTACTTTTACGTCAGCATTTTAACAAGCCCCGACTTAAATTCCCTGGGGTAAGGCCGCCAGTTATTGAGTTATTCTCTGAAAATCTCAATTA
>DWMZ01006390.1:0-10348 GCA_018249855.1 Eueides tales michaeli | reverse complement strand
TTCCTCAGTTTGGTAACAAGACAAAGTACGGCGTTGAGTTCCTGTCGTTCCGTATTCTCAACATATAATGTCTCGAAAAAGCAAATAGCGATGTTACCAATGTACGAGTAAATTTTTTCACAATAAAGTTTCTAGTGCTTTCCTTCAATTAAGTGAACGTCGACTATAAAAATTAAATTACGTCTACACTATAATGGCCTTTGTTACTATTTTTAGTGAATATATATTTTTACTCGTTTACAAAATATACCTTATATTTTGTATTAGACAAACAATTCTCTCTGTTCTCTTATTCTTTTGAATGAAAAAAGAACATGAAAATGTTAACAAAAGTTAACATTTTCATGTTCTACATACTTTCATGTATAAAGTTAATTTATAGTTTTTTATCTGGTAATTACCACTTTGTGGCAGAAGTGATGGTGTTGTGCAGAAAATGTGGATTTGATAACTACTCGGAAAAATTATATAATTAATATTTTAATTACATACATGTTCTTGCTCTAAAAGCTCAAAGGTATTAAGTTTCGACACAAAACATGCATTTAAAAAATAGGAGAAAATTGAAGAAGCTTCTTAACAGTGAAGAAAAAAGAAGAGAAGATATCAGAACGATTACATAGTAACAGATATTTGTATACTTCTAATTAAAGTAATAACACCTTATTGAAAACTTATCCTTCTAAGCTAATAAAATGGTGTTAAAACATGATTGAAGTTAATTTTATTTTAGTTTATTGGACTAAAAGTATGATTCATTTATTTTTATGGTAATTCAATTTGAAAGCTGTATGGCGATTTGCCAAAGCGAGAGATCTTACGACTTTTGATTAGAGGTTTTTCAACTGTATGCATTTCGATAGTTTATACGTTTAAATTGTATAATTAAATATTAGTTCACAAGATATATATACACACTTACACATGTATATGCACAATTATAAGAAAATATTTATATATTATTATATTAATTTTATTTATATTTTATCTTTACATCATACATTTTTACGTAGGAGTATGGTGGTGTGGTATGGTTCTTTGAATATGCGTTCCGAGCGTGCCAGTTGAGCACATATCACTTCGCCAATGTCACGTTGTATGGAGAATACACGAAGGAGGTTGTACGGTAAAAAACAGATTATATTACACAACAGGAGAATACATGTTATAAAAAGAAGATCTAGTTAAAAATTGCCTTCACCTATAACAAAAAAAAGTATTAAAATAAATATATACATAATGTACATAACACACAGGGTTAGTAATAAAAAAATATATAATACAAAAGTTAGTCTACAGTTTAATATTGTTATATCTAATATATTTACATAAAAAAATACATAGAGGACTAAACAAAAACATTAACAAACATTGAACATTAAGGGGACGAGGAACTTTGTGGGGAAGAACATCATATAAGGGATGGATTAATTTGGGACATGTAAAGAGGATGTGGGAGGGGGAACCGTCGACCAGGCCACATTCATAGGAGTATGGTGTCTTCATAATTAAATTCTGACTCTCTTAGAAGTATCTTTCGAGCCGGTGGTAATTTTATGTTCACTTGACGCTTTAAAAGTACTTGAAAAAAAACATTTGAATAAACAATATCTTGAATTTGAATTCAATAAGGCATCAAGCCATCACAAGTTAAGTTACAATGAGAAATCTCAAGACACTTCACTTCGAGTCTCGACACTTTCTTATTTAGAGAAAAAAAATAATAATAACTTTTTTATATTGCCACTGAATGTATTTATGTATGTCCCATTTATATAATAGCCTTAAAAAATAATAATATTTGATAATTTGTACCTACAAGAAAATTATCAACAAAAATAATGTTTTTTTTTAAAACGTATAAAAGTTTCAACGTAGCGGGATTTGAACTCTTTGAAAACTGTCTTCATGCTATGACCGTATAAAATAAATATTTTCCTTTTTTTAAATATGTTCGAAATATTTCGTTAATAGCATTCCCTTTTGACAAATGATGATTCTAAGCAATTATCTTTGGGGAGCGAAAATTTGTAAACAGAGATGCTAACAACATAAATAAGCTGTAGTAAGCGTGAAAAATTTCGACGTAGCTAGTAAAAATTAGTCAAAACGCTTCGACGGTTTCCAAAAAGAACCGGGTTCAAATCCCGCTCCTCCCAATTTTTTATACGTTTATTAAAAAAAGTATTTTTCTTTCCTAAAAGTGGAATACCATTTTAAATATGTTAACAATCTATTGTGCCTAAATTAATAATTTCTACATTATAGGTATTTTTCTACCTTTCACTTCACCACACCTTTTTTTCCGTATAGCTGTGTAGGTAGAGAAAGTGTAACGAGCAGTCACTTCATTCTTTATTTTACGGTCGAAATAGAGACATTATACTATTGCTTTAGCTTAATACGCCATCCTACATATAGAAGAGCACCTAGCATAAAGACTTTTCATTGCGTGTCGCTTGACGCAACTCAACGCCGCGCTTTGTCAAATCGGAGCAAAAATCTTGAAAAATATTCGTTTTTGAATGTGTATGCATTAAAATTATGTTTAAGGCTTTCAATGATTTTTGTATTTATTTGATTAAAATATAGAGATAAAGAAGAAGACGTCTATAGAAGTTTACAGAATGGATGGATGCTGGATGGTGCTTAGCTCTTCAGGTCATGTAGGCGAAGGAATATGTGCAGCATATCTTGTACTCTCTCGCCTCCATGACCTGAAGAATTAAGCAAAAACAACAGAAGGACATCGATAAGAAGAAAACAAAACTTAGAAGATTAAAATATATTTTAATTAGCTTATTTTTATAATATATATATTAAATAATATTTTGGTAAATTTTGTATAGAGTTTACAAACGTCGTAAATGTCCATAACTAGTATTTCAAATATATAATTATATCTTTCTCTGAGGACTGTTGTGGTACAGGGGCAGATGAGTGTGACTGTAAAAGCGACAGAGTATAGGTTCGAATCCTATTCGAGGAAGTAAAATATTTATTTTTTTTTATTTTTTTTGGAAATAAATGTAATTATTATATTTTTACATTATTATTAAATATTTCATTTCTTCGCTCTGGTAACAAAAGTGCGACGTTGAGTTTCACCACTTAACACGCAATGCCTCAAATAGCTCGTCAAAAAAGGCCCGTCTAAAAAAAAATACAAAATATCATTATAGATAAACAAATGTCCAGGGTAAATCATACACTTGTCAAAAACGTACTACTTATTTAGTATGACTAATAATGTGCTAACAACATAAATAACTTGTAACAAGCGTTTAAGAATTTCGACGTAGCTGGATGAGAACGTATCGCTTAGTGGTCCCACCACTGAACACGCAATGCAATAAAAGTGTCTTAAGGGAGTGTCGTGATCCTATAATTTAAAAAAAATAAACATAAATAAAAAATGAGCAATGGTATTTTCCTCGTTAATAATATTACTGCCACTGCAGTGACATCTCCTTACTGTCTCTATCCAACTATTTATGTTTGTAGGTATTACCAGATACACAGAGAATATAGTGTCTAGACACTCCGTATACAAGTACATATATACTTAATAATTACGTCTACAATTATATACCCAGATAAAACAATAAAGTTAATAAAACTTCCGCACCCTTCACGTAACGATTCATAAAATAGTTGCTTCGTGCGGCAATCGTAAATCCCTCCCTATTAAGAGAAGTCTGGAGGATGGTCAACAGTTGCTTCAGATTAATATCCTAATAAATTTCCGTAAATTTCAAATTATACGCTGTATTATTCACTTAATTTAGAGGTAGGGATTTATATACCAGATTGGTATGTAAAAAGTGACCTTTATCTATGTCATTATCACAATTAAGACTATTTAAACAATTTATATTTCTACGCCAAAAACCGTTCAACCGTCTGGGCTATAGGCACCGAGAAATAAATATACATACATGTTTGTACCCAAAGAAAGAGATACACCGAATGGTAGGTACGAGCGTGGATGTCACAGATTGAAGAAAAACGTGTTCAGGTGGCTTGGTCACGTCGAGAGAATGAGTGATAAAAGAATGGCAAAAAAGATTTATGAAGGAAAAGTCAGTGGTAAGGGGGGAGGGGGCGACCTCGGTTTACCTTCGCAAACAAAGTATCTACGACACTGGAGGAGGGTCTCGTAAATAGTATGAAGACCTCCCCGAGGGCATGTATGATAAAGTTGATGACAGTGGACGAGGCGAACGAGGTATGCCCAGGCCCTACATATATATAGCGTGAAGCTAAGTAGATAATTATGTTTGTACACTTGATATACATACATTCGAAATATTAGCTTCTCTGGTCTTCGGCTCTACAAATAGATAGACAATAAAGTGATCCTAAAAGGGTTTAGTAACCGTTTTATTTATAATACGTTTCTTTGACAGGGTTATTTTTTTTAAATAATTTTATATATTTACGATAAAAACAATGAAACAGTTAACTGTTATAATTTGACGTTAATAATTAGTAGAGAATGCTAGCGCCTTTAAACCGCTAAAATTAAAGTAAAATTAAAGTTTAAACTTTCGTCAAAAAAGTGTTTGTTATAATTCTAACACAATCCAAGACAATAATTTTTAAGTTTTTATTCTGTAATTGTGTCTCAGAAATTTTATTAATTAAAGCACCTACAATGCTTTTTTTTCAGTATCGAACAATTACACCTTTATTACATGTGCACAAAGGCCATGCTTACAGGCAGATGTACTGGCATTGATACCGTCGTAGAACATCTAGACCGCATTCAAAGTTTTATATTCTCGGCACTTCTTGATTCGGTCATCTGGTACTTGAGTTTGGTGTTTTATTATTACCCTTAGATTATTCTTGAGAAGTCTTTTCAAGCCATTTACGATCTCCACGTTTACTTTTCTTTTCGCCACCTATATTGTATATTTCGGACGGCAGCGGACATTTTTTTTTATATATGAGGTCTGTAATGTCACAGGGGCACAGGCGTGTTAATGCTACAAGTTGTGGATTTGAACCTGACTCGAGGAAATGAAATATGTAATATTTTGAAATGATATGCTTAATGCTTTCATTTCAGCATTCCATGTCCGCTGCCGTCAGAAATCGCTCTAGTAACTAGGTAAAGTTCCAATTCGGCGGAAAGTGGGGAACGGAATGGAGTGTCTTATCACTAGGTTCATAAGTTCCCTCTGCCGACCCTGTCATGTGTATGTATGCACCGTATACCGCGTGAAACTGAAAAAAATGCGAAGCGGTTTACCTTGTTACCAGAGCGAAGAAATGAAAGTGTTAAATACTTCACTTCTTCGAGTGGGCAAGGAACCTGTCGTTTGCAGTCACACGTTTGAGCCCCTACGCTACGACAGGCCTCTATGAAACCTTTCTTATGAAAATGATATCGAAATTAATGTAAGTAAAGTTGAAACAAACAAAAAATACACACGCTGAGAGAACCGCCAACGCTGTTTTCGTCTATATAAATAACCAAAATATACAGAAATAAATGATTATAAAAAAAAATTAATCGTTTCTATAACAAGTTGTATTACACCAATAATTTCGATCTCCGTATTTTTTGGCTACCGCATTTCCCTTATCTAGCTTATTGACGCATATAAAGTAGCGTTTAGTCGATCTCAGTGAATTTGGATTGATGGACAGTATTTGAATTTTAATACCATTTTTCTTCTCCGTGTCAATGTTCAAGTTAGTCGACAGTAGTTACAAGGCTCGTTAACTCTACTGTTAGAGCAGCCTTTGGACCATTTGGCGGATGTAATATCTAATAACTTTTTAACCTAATTTAATTAACATAACGTTCCTGTTCCCCAATTTCCCTTCCATCTTCCACAGATTACGTTTTACGTAAAAGAACGCAATGTGGGGTTTTATCGTCTTAACGAAGCCAGCAAAAGAAAGTTTGATTTCTTACTGCGATTTTTTCATTACTATATTGATAAACTTTATGTGACTTGATCGTTGACTTGTATATGCCAACACATTATTTAGTAATGTTGAACAGTAGGTAACATAAAATTCAGCTACGTTAAAAAAATCGCAGTAAGGCAATCAGACTTTTTTGTGATCGCTCCAGTAAGAAGACAAAATTTTCAATAATATGGTAACATGGAGCTGGCCTGAATAAATAGTGTAACTCTTCAAAGCTACTAGTTCGTACTAGTAACTCTGCAAAACCTCTAAGTTTGATTTTAGACTCTGAACGTATAATTTATAGCTCTGAGCTCATTATATCACTTGATATAGAAAACATTTCTTTTAGTTATGGACTATATAATATAGTTAGAAATACAAAAGAATTATTTGACGACTTCAATTATAAAATACTGTCAAAAAATTGCTACTTCAAACAGTATACATTTCTCGTATTTAATCGTACATCTCTTAAATGTTACGCGATAACCTTCTGATTCAAAGCATTTTTAGGATTTATTTTGCCACTGGCTGATAGCGATATCAGAAATGTGTTTAAAAGCAACAATATAAATCCTCTTATCATAATATTTGATATGATTGTCGATATTTAAGCTGACTCAGAATATACCTTTTTTTCTTTTAGTCATGTTAACCGACTTCAAAGAAAAGGCTAGTAATTTGATATCATGTCATAAGTTTAATGATGTTTTGTACCCATTCAAGGATATGTGGTATTTTTTTCTGTCTATAGACTTCTCCAGAAGTAAAAGTCATATTGGAGAGAAAGAAACAAGAAACGGTCCAATATTTAGTATAAATAATAGTTTTTGAGATATATGATGAGAGTGTCTACGCAAGTCTGGAGAGAAAATATATGTATACACCTAGATCATTGACAAATGATTGTAGTCAACTTTATTTATTTAATTACTTTTAAGTAAAAAAAACTTGGTGTAAGAAGATGTCCATAGAAAATGTTAGTCACCTGATTGTATTTTTTGTTATTACTTTTGCCGCAATTTTGTATTTTTTTGTTTATGTTATTCTTTATTTTAAAATTATTCAATGCTTAAGTACGTATACAAATGCAATGCAAAATAAATATATGTTTCTTGTTGAGACTAAATAAAGTTGTATTGGCTGGTCGTTGGTGATGGATTTGCACTTTACGCATAAATAAAGATCCGCTGAAAAAAGGAACTAATGAAATATATATTTTTTAATTTAATCTTAAGAAGTACGAAATAACCATAATGGCAAAGTGAACAGAGTTTAAAACGTAATGGTCGTAAGTTCTATAGAGATGCAGAACTGAGGGTTATTTTTATTCAGCGTGATTTTAAGTTCCCCTAATCAACACAATGTCTTCGGGAACTATGTATGTATTTTTACTATTAGTCAAGCCACACTTAGAAAAGAAAAATACTAATATTAAAAATGTATAAGAATTTCGACGTAGTTTGATAGCGTATGGGTTAGTTGGTCAGAGCGCTTGGACGGTTTCCAAGCGGCGCGAGTTCAAATCCCTACGTTCAAATTTTTACACGTTCTTAGGATTAGTTCTGTGTATGCATATTTTGTTGATAAACCGAATAGATATCATACCTTGACAAACAAATTAGCTGTTTTTACATTTCAATGCCATTGGATCTACTTATTGCGCATTCAACCGTAGGTCACACAATAAACATTTTAATCAATCTGATGCTGTAATTCGAAAATTAATGATATCGCATAAGTGGTTACTGCATGTTTGCAATATAAAATATCAGTATTTCAGTAATAAAATATCAATCAACATAAGTCATAAAATTAAGTTATAATATAATACATCATTAACTTAACGTAAGCAATTCTTTTTTTCTATCCTAATTTTATTAGCTTCATGTTTTATTGTGCATATAGAAGGGTAGTCAGAGAGAATCTGGCCAGGTTCCTACTGCAGGTATCCCTACCTATAGTTCGCTAGTCCGTTCCTGTTACGACATTTCTTTAGGCCGCTTTCCGCCGAATTCGGGGGGCATTGCGAGTGGCAGAAAACCCAAGACAGCTTGCTTGCTTAATTATAAATTCGAGTAAATGAAATTATTATACCTTTCATTTCCTCGCGTATATTGCGTGCATCTGGGCCTTACCGGGTGCACTCTTAAAACCATGTGACTGCAAACTGATTCCTCGTGCCTACTTCATTGGGCGCCTGTGTTCATAGGGGCGCAGCTACTCGGACAGTAGTAAAGCAGAGGAGACCTTTGATTAGTGCCTTGGCGGTTGCCTGTTCGCGTGTTCGAAGGAATCTGAGCAACACGGGCTCTGGCTGTACTGGGGTAAAGCCCGGGGGCAGGTATACTGGTCCCACTGGTTATGCCATAGGGTAAGTATAGGGGGACAGTATAACATAAGCTTTGTTAGGCTTGAGAAGGGTCTGTCGCATATACAGTCGCACGATTGTTCCCCTGCGCCATTGGATCTATGTAATAAGACAGAGAGTAAGAATTTGCTTATTTAAACCAGATACTTTTTTTATCTCCTGTAATGTTGATTAATACGATAGGTACGGTATAATTATCTTATAGACACATCTAATCTTATGACCATAAACAACTTAGTAGCACAACGGTTATATTTAAACAAAACTGAAATATTTGTTTATTGCAGCAAACAGCGTAAGCTTCTCAAACGATTATGATGCACGTACTAGAATGAAATACAAGTTGAGTGTGCTCGTTATTTTACAATATCTATTTACTTAGTAATTAGAACTCTCTTTGTATAAAAGAAATTATTTGCGCTATGAAAAATGAGCGAGTTTCTTTTTTAGTTTTCATGATCATAATTAATTATTTTTCCTAGAAACGTTTCATTTACTAAGAAATATTTATGTATATTTTCTCTTTTGCTTAACGCTGTATTTTGTATATTGCACAATATTTTTTTTTTTGCTGAACGCTTTATTTTTTTATAGCTAAAGAATTTGAGACTTGGATAGTGAAACTCAACAGTATTGAGTATTGAGTAGTGAAACTCATCGCAGTACTTTGTGTTTATAAATAAACGCCGCTCAGTGACCAATTACAATATTTTTTATTTATCACAGTTTAGTTAGTAGTTAGTTCTTTCTCTTAATTTTCTCGGAAAAGTATTGAGTACGTTTATTCAATGCCTCTCACTAGTATCAAGTATACACGTTTATTTATTTTCTTGGTATGAAAACATGCATTGCGTCAGAAGAAAAGAAAATTGATAAACAATAAAATATATTGACAAACTTAATTTTATGGGAGTAAGCGGTGATTTCAAAATGCACATACGCTCATATTATTTTATTGTATTAACTTAAAAGCTTAATTTTTCTGCACAGCCAGGGATCGTAGATATGGATATATGGTATCAATTTCAACTTGATACCTCCACGTAATCTTGAGATAAATGATTTTGACAGATGGACAAGCAAGTATTCCTATAAGTAATCCTAATAATACATAATCCTAATAAGCTAAAAAATAAAGTGCTAAGTTATAGAAGATGTAATAACTATAAAAACAAGTTACAATTTTTTTTTTCTGAAAAATATTGAAATGAAGTACCAGTATTTGAAACTAAGTCAAACGTTCTCATCAAGCAATATCGAAATTACGCTTGTTACAATTTATTTATGATATTAGCATCTGTGTAGGGACATATTTACAAATTTCCGCTACCCAAACACAATTCGTTAGAATTATCGTGGGCAATAGAGAATGTTATTTATTTAATATTTTGACTATTTAGATCTCACGCAACGTTCAATTTTTTATACGTTTTTAAAATTAGTATTTTTCTTTCCTAAGTGTGGAATAACATTTCAAAATAGTAAAAACATTGAACCAAATGGATTTATACATTAAAAATAAACAAAGATAAATTGATTGAATTAATCAGCTACACCTGCACCAGAAGGGCTTGGATAGACCACAACTAATTATATGAATTTACCAATTTTTCACTTAAAACCACCTTTTAAACCGTAATTTGCATTTATAAGGCAATACTATAAGCCCAGCGTTCGAGGGCCAATTTTAATAAATTAAGTTTAGTAGTCCTTTCAACACCTTTCCCTTTATTGAAATGAAATTGAATATCAAATGAGAATGTACCTTACTTAAATCATTTTTTTAATTAACTACTGTGATCTATTTGAATACTATTACAGCATTATAAAAACTTAAAATCGGGTCGTATATAAATTTTGAATAATTAATAAGAAGCTTCACACTTTTCTTTTAAACTTAACAGTAGGCAGAAGGAACCGATAAGCCGAACCGAAGGCAGAAGGAAAAGTATTAAAAAACTGCACTCCCCAATTTCTCTTATATTTTGGAGAAATTTGTTTCAAATGGCGATACTTCCTCATTGTTATTTCTATAAAAACGTGGAAATT
>DWMZ01006389.1:0-10349 GCA_018249855.1 Eueides tales michaeli | reverse complement strand
TCTTTTAGTTTGTCTATAGCGGCATAGTGAGTTACAGTGCGACTGTAAAAGGGATGATAACTGGGTTAAGATTTCTTATTAAGATATTTCTTTTCTCCACACTCTGTTCTTCTTGTCAAGGTGTGGCATATGGAGTGGTGGAATTGAAGGCCGCGCTTCATCTCGTTACTATGGTGATGAAGTAGAAATATAAAATACTTCGCATGGGAATCGAACCCAGTACCTAGTCACGCTTACAGTCAACCGCGTCTCACTGCGCCACGACGGCAATTCAGACTTGAAGTAAAACTACTACTAGTAAAACTACTACTTGTAGTAAAACTACTACTTGGTTTTGTTTAGCCACTCTACTAAACAAAGCGCCGCGTACACCGCATATAGTAAAAGGAAAAGTAGAAAAGGCAGAGGAAACATAGAAATAAATCACTCCGTTCCCCAACCATTGTCAAAACACATCTTTTGAAATGTTACGTGTGAGTGACGGAACTTAATGCCGTGTGTTGTCTTATTACCAGAGAGGGAAAATCATAACCACGTTTACAGTCAACTTCACAATAAATACATATAATAATTGATAAACATTTACATAAATTTTTATTCTCAAACCACAAAATATTTAATTTAAAAAAAAAATCAAGAACTTTCTTACAAAATACATAAAGTGGCTCTTCTAAAGTATTAACAAAGGAAACTGGCAACTTCTAACAAAGTTGCGTTCTAACATGGAGAAAACACTCGATTGTTAGTTCCTTTACGCTTTGAAGATAAAACGATTTAGTTTGTTTCCAAAGAAACGACCACTTATTTGTCTTTGCTGAGGAATAAAGACAGAAGATTAAGGACAGTCGTGGCACAGCTTTTTTTAACTTCACGCTGTATCCAACTTAGCAAAATAGACAGAGGGAACCTGGGGAACCTAGTATTAAGACACCAAGTTCCCAATAAGATACTTCCGTTGCCCCACTTTCTACTTAATTCTCGAGAAAGTACTACTAAATTTGCATGTTGAGTGGCGGAATTCAACGCCGTGCTTTACCGCTTGTCAGAGTGAGGAAATATCAATATTAAAATATTTCACTACCCATAATAGTAACCATACTCAAAACTAAAGTAGTTGGAGTATATTTTTTTTAACAGTCAATTTTAAACTGAATTTCAATTGCCAAATTAATCCTCGCCGTTTCAGAAGTTGCACAAAATTTCATTTTCCTATACGTTTGTTTGTAAAACACTCAGCAGCAGCAGTGATTCAATTTGTACACAGCGTACTAGTATCGCGGAGTACAAGTACGATATTGCTCCCGTCTCTATTCACACACAAGATCTAACTCCGTACAAGGCTATAACTCGGCGATTCCCAATTCAATTGTAAACGCCGTTTCCTTTGTGTAGGGTTGTCACGTTTATTTATTATTATTATTTTTTTTTAAACGATTTTCTTTTCAACTTTTTAATGTATGAACTGGGTGGGGTGGGCAGAGGGAACTTGGGAACCTAATGTTAAGATGAAGTGTTCCTATTAAGATACGTTAATGTCCCACTTTATGTCTACTTCAGGAAGCACTGCTTGTTGAGTAGCGGAACAATTAATTTCACACTCTACTACTAGTGATTATTTTTAACTTCACGCGGCATCCCGCATACAGCAGGATGAACAGAGGAAACCTAATGATAAGACACTCTTCTTTTCTTTAAAGGACAACACTACACTTATTAGCCTTTAAGAGCACGAAAAAAAATACTTGTAAATTATAAATAGGCACAAGGGCACAAGAATGTGCCTGTAAAGACGACAGATTATAGGTTGGGACCCCACTCCAGGAAACTAAATAGGTACTTAATATTTTCTTGGTAACAAGACAGTGCGGCATTGTGTTTCGCCACTCAACGCTCAATACCTCAAACTCAGCGGAAAATGGGGAAAGGAATTGTGTTTAAACACTGCGTTCTGTAGATGTTTGTACGGGGTACATGATATGAATTTACTATAAAGCTCGCAAAGTATACTTTTTAAATTTGTAAAAAAATATCAAATATAAATAGTATTTAAGTTATCCATAAATTAAGCCACATAAGAATTGTATTGTTGTTGAGGTCTGTCGCGACGCAGACGCACAAGTGTGAAACTGTAAATGCGACAGATTATGGGTTCATTTCCCACTCCAGGCAAATAAATATTTATTTTGAATAAATATTTAATGTCTACAATTCTTGGCTCTGGTAACAAGACAAAGCGCAGCCTTGAGCTCCGCCACTCAAAATACCTCAAATTCGGCGGAAAGTGGGGAACGAAACGGAATGTCTTAATACTAACCCGCCGACAGGGCAGGCAGGGTAACCAGAGGGAACCTGGGTACCTAGTGTTAAGACATTACTATTACTATTATTATAAGATTAAATAGCCAGCCCTAACCTGTCGGTCAGCACGTTGCAAATAAACGATAAACGGCAGGAACTATTCACAAACGGAACGAATTCATTCGCCTGTATGACCCGCTTCCTCTGTTACGCCTTGGTTTGTTAGGAAAGGTTACTGGCATACTCTACACCTATTGAAAATTGATTATCTTATAGCTTCATAGCATTTTGGCGGTTACTTTGACTGAGTATAATAGAATATAATATATTTTTACTATTTTTAAAGTGTTATACCACACTTATGAAAGAAAAATACTAAATTTAAAATTGTATTTCCTAAGTGTGCAATAACACTTTAAAAATAGTTACAATATTTAATAAATAACATTCACTCTTGCCAAACTATAGTTCTAACGAATTGTCTTTGGATAGTGGAAATTTGTAAAAATCTAAATTTAAAAACGTATTAAAATTTAAGCGAAGCAGGATTTGAATCCGCGCCTCTTGGAACCCGTCCAAGAGGCGCAGGTTCAAATCCTGCTTCGTTCAAATTTTTATACGTTTGTTAGTATTTTTCTTTCCTGAGTGTGGAATAACATTTAAAAATAGTGAAAAAATCTGCCTACAGAGATGCTAACAACATAAATAAGTTGTAACTAGCGTGTAACAAAGCAAAGCTAAATGTAACGTAGCTTGATGAGGCAATATGACTTAGTTGGTCAGAGCGCTTGGGCCGTTTCCAAGAGGCACGGGTTGAAATCACGCTAATTTTTATATGTTTTTAAAATTTGTAGAATATAAAATATTTTATTATTAAAAGACCGTGGTGATGCTAAATCCAACAGTCATAAATTGACAACGACATGAATGACAAAGACTACCTCTGTCTACCATGCTATGTGAGAAAAAGCTCGAAAAGCTTGAATATATAGTAGCTAAGTTAAATCCGTAATAAAGCTATTGATTCATAAAAATGATGTGCACATATTTACATAAAACCAATCCTTTATCTTGTGTAACCTTGTAAGGTGCAGGATATTTATTATACATAAGCGAGGACAGTTCGTAATTGCTTATGAATGCATGGTCGCTGTCTGTTATTATAAAAAAATATTTGTTATCAAACATTTAGTTGTCACTTATGAGACACGTTAGCAAATATTTATTTAAGAAGATTGTATGTTGTAAGGAAACCTTGAATAACAAGAATAATCCTTATAAGGTAAAAAAAACGATCAGAATATTTAATTTCAAGATTTTTGGAAGAAATATAAATTTTACTTTTATGTTTAATGAACACAATGAAAAGTAACAATAAGCAAAAGTAATAATAAACTAAACTTACTTGCAATAATAAAGTCTCCCATCCCTCCCCGTGTGAACAGTCCATCCTTCCTTTAGTTCTGTCTGAAGCCTCTCTAACGCAACTTCATCTTCCAGAGCGCCCTTACCTTCAAACCTGGGACTTCCGCCCATTCTGGGACTTCCATATTTTGGACTCGCTCCCAACCTTGGACTATTGGAACTTGAAGCCGCATCGCTTAACGGACTGCCGGTAAGTCTCGCACTAAAGTTGGGACTAGGATTGGGCCTAGGACTTTGCGCTAATTTTGGGCTGGCAGTGCCGCTGGGACCTGGAGACGACGACGCCTGCTGCAGCAGCATTATATCACGTCATTGCACCATTGTTGAGGTTATCTGTAAAGAAGAAATGAAACGTAAATTTCCCAATCGAAATAGTTTATATTTTTTTATAAACAGTTTTGCTAAAGTCTCGCAGTCTGGAAAAATCCTAAAATACACGGCGATATCACTGAAATTTGATCTATAGTTTAAGAATGTATATAGTGTTAATAGAGATTTTACCGAAATTTCGACAGGTAATGGTAAAACTGACTTTTACTATAAATTAAAGTCGGAGTCTATGGTATCACAGGGGTACAAGCAAAATCGACAGGTTGTGGGTTCGATTTCCATTCAAAGAAATGGAATACGTAAAATTTTATTTTCATCGCATTAACATCTCATATTTTCATCTAGTAACGTGCAATCTACGTCGAACAAAGCGCTCTAGAGTTCTGTCACTCAACACGCATTGCCTCAAAGTCTGCGGAGACTGGGGAATGAAATATGTCAATGGGAACGAAGTGTCTAATCACTAGGTTCCCAAGTTCCCTCTGCCCGCCCTGTTGGGTGAGTGAAAAAGCAAGGTTCACGTGAACGAAGTTGTCCACAACAATTTTTGAAATAATAAACAAAAGTAAATTATTCAAAATTTAAAACGATCATATATATTATCTTTAACTGTAGATACGACAGAACTGTTTCAATGTCCCTACACTCTGCTAACAGCAACTAACGTCACTGGCGAACTTTAATTAAATTTGTGTTTTCATTGTGCTTAGCTGAGAACGTATCCAGCGTTCACTCGCTCCACTTTTGCAAAATACTGAAACGTAGGCATCTAGGCATACTCAAGTAATATTACTTTTGAACGTCAAGTTAAATATATATTCACCCCCACTTAAAGCTGAAATTTTGAACGCTTTATGTATTGTATTACGTAACTCAACACTGCATAGTTTAGTCTCTAGGAAACGAAACTAATCTATTATCGAATCCACAACCGTCACGTTTATAATCACACAATGACCCGCTGCGCCATTACGGCCTTAATTAAAGCTTGAGTTGGTAAAATATTGAAACTATTAAATAAGACATATCATATGTATATTTATTTCCGTATTTTGAAAGATAGATAAAAATATTTAGACTTCCGTCTAAATAAGGATCCTCCAAACAGGTGTTAGGCGACGTTATAAATATAATTTTCTGCCGCTCGAGAATACTTTCTTAACATTTTATTTTTAACTTTGGCACTACTCTTAGTCTTACTTCATCAATTTTTTCACGCCTTATCCCGCATAATAACATTGAAGGGAGGGTTTCATACTTGCTGCCCAATTTTCAAGACGTTGCATGTTGATTGGTATAATACAATGCCGCACTTTTCTTTTATGGAAAAGACACGGCAAACGAGCTTATAGGTCCTCTGATGGTGAGTGATCACCGCCGCCCATGGCCCCGAGTACCACTAGGAGATACGTTGCCGGTGTTTAAGGTGGATGGGCACTGGAGCCCGGTATTACCCTATGCGAAACGCAGGGGCCAAGTAGCTACTACTTAACGCCAGTTTTAAATGCCAGGAGTGGGAATAATTCGATCGAGTCTGCCCATATGTGCTGCCATTATTGCAGCACCAGGGTGATCGTATACTAAGCCGGTATAACACGGCAAAAGCTTTGTCTTTTTACGAGAAAAAGTATAAAAAAATAATTGGTTGTCCTGAGTGCGAACCCAAAACCTTCCCTTTGACCGTAATTTGATAATATCTATAAAAATATTTATGAACAACGCAAGTTAATAATAGATTTTTATCATTGAAATCAGCTTAAGCTAATTGTTATTTTCTAAAGACCATTTCCTTATTTGGACGCAAAATGTCTTTGTAACCGTTCAAGCGAACCGGAAATATCCATGTCACAATGATGAATAACGTTACACGTCAAAATATTACTATATTGCACACAATGTTATCGCAGGCCAAAAATGTCGACCCTTGTATTTGACAAAGTGGGCATTTAGACCAATAAAATACTTTCACAAATATCCTTACCCACCTTTATAGAGCCGGAATAAAAAATGGGAACAAGCGAAATGACATTCAAAAAAATTGCAACCATTTTCATTCATATTTTGCGTCGCGTTTCAGCGATTACGTTTTGTGGGCGATATTTCTTTTTTTTTTAAAGCAATTTGAGCGGCATTTGGTGTACTTTTTGCGGGCTAGTTTTAATCGATGTTAGCATTTTTTCCGACGAGGATGTTTCATTTCCTCTTCTCTTTTGAATGCTTGCCAGAGATTGTTCGAATTATGGAAACAGTATTGGAGTATTTATACTTTTTATTTAATAACAATGACAGGAAAGGGAGAGAGAAACGAGAAATCTAGTGCTAAATCACTCCGTTGCCCACTTTCCGCCGAATTCTGAAGGCATTGCGTGTTAAGTAGTGGAACTTAACGCCACGCTTTGCCTCTTTATCAAAACGAAAAAAAGGAAAATATTAAATATTTCATATTCTTGATGGAGCTGGGGTTCGAACCAAGAACCTGTCACATTTACAGTCGCACGCTGTGCTTCTACGCCCTTATAACTTCTTATATATTGTCATTACGTTAGTTAAACATAATACCAGAGGCCTGTAGTGGCGCAAGGCGTACATACGACGATTGTCGGTTTGATGCCCACTTGGGGTATTTCATACTTTCATTTCCTGACATCAGTAAATTGTGACGTTGAGTTCAGCCACTGATAGCGCAATGCCTGGAAAAATCGATGGGAAGTGGAGAATGGAAGTGTGAACTCCTAATGAGAACGGAGTACCTTAAAACAGATTTCTGCTTTATACAAGATAGACCGTGAAGCTAATATCATTTTGGAATCATATTTTCGGTAGATTTTTACTTATTTTTACTATTTTTAAAGTGTTATTCCACACTTAGGAAAGAAAAACACTAAATTTAAAAACGTATAAAAACTTGAACGAAGCATGATTTTTACTTTATTAAATAGGAGTTCAGGCTCTCATGACGGATTGTAAGAGAAATACTATTTACCAATTTAAAATGTTTACAAATAAACAAAATTTTAATACTAATAATAACTACTACCACATCTTGGCGAAGTGTTTATAGCTCTTAAATTACACTTTTTCATAAAACTACCACGATAAAGAGTTTCGGTTAGAAAGGTTGCACGCAACTTGCTTCATTTATTCAAGAGATAGGGTTCCAATGACAGATGGAGAGTCTTGCCACTAAGCTCTCTTTCACTGCTTATCTCTCCTTCTTTATCATCATATAATTCTTTTCCTAAACTGGAATCGAACTAATAATCTTTATCAACAAGCATCATACCACTGAGTCACTATGGCAAAACAAAAGAGTTAAGATTTTATAACCGAATTCCCAGCTCGTCCCAAAGTGTAATATAAAGATAGAACTTTACCAAATTACCTCAAGAGATCGTTAACGTCAGTTTGAGGATCTAATATAGTTCCCGCGGGAAGGCACGCAAAGGGGTGGTTTGTTAGCAGGTCGTTAAGTTACATATTAAATATCTATAATGCATAATTATTTAGCTATTAAATTATCTAGAAATAATATTTCGCTCCGGTAATTAGGTAAAAAGCGGCGGCGTTGGGTTTCGCCACTCAACACGCAATGCCTCAAATTCGGCGGAACGTGGGGAACGGAGTGTCTTAACACTATGTTCCCTCTGCCTACCCTGCCTCGTGCGGGATACAGCGTGAAGCTGAAAAAAAAAACATTGATAAATACACATATTTTCTATATAATCGGGAAAACTTGATTGCATTTTGTGGATAATCCGATTTTAAATTGATATAGTTTTTGTAAGCTTCACGCCATATCCCGCACTTAGTCAGTAAACGGAATATAGGAACCTACTGTTAAGGTTCCTTTCGCTACTTCCCACCGAATTCTTGAGGCCGATATTTATTCGGGGTAGTGAAATATTACCTACACACTAACGGTTTCAATCCCAATGAACATGATGTATCGCGCAGGTAGCGGCAGAGATAACATGGAAACCTAGTGTTAAGACACTCCATTATCACAAGCGTACTTCCGTTATTCACTTTCCATTAAATTCCCCACTGCGTTTAGTGCTGGAGCTTAAAGAAAACTTAGTGTAAAGATTCAAGGCATACCGTAACGCCTCCGAATGAGGAAATGACGCCTAAATCGTAATTTTATGCTCACAAATATATAAAACAGTGTTTCAATGCATAGAAGAAGTTGTAATTGTGCTGTTACCATTTCAGATAATGTACGAGTACAGTGTATGTATATAATTAGTGAAAGTAAAAGTAGTTCCATAATTCGTAATTCCAACTATACAAAAAAATTTTGCTTAAAATATTTTTAAATATTTTTTTAAGTAGAAATTAAAGATATTTTTTAAATATAGTATTTATAATACTAAAGATTGTAATAATTTAAAGATTTTTTGCCAATTTCTGCTAAATTGAAGGCAGTTTATATTAAGTTAGAGAGCGGAACTCAACGCCAAGCTTTGCCTTGTAACCAGAACTAAAAAAAATAGAATATTGGAAATTTAATTTCCTAGAGTGGGGTTCGAATCTATCGCCTGTCGCGTTTACAGCCGCACGCGTGTACCCTTGCGCCACGACAGGCCACTTGCATGTAATTCTTAATGAATATTTGACGGTCGGTCACATAAAATTTAACTATATTAATAAAAAAAAACTTGGCCTGACAAAAGAATTTCATTACTTTTTAAAGAAAAATCCATCGAATCGTGTCTGAATTTTTTGGGTGCGATATACATATCAAATAACATTACAAGATATGACAACCGACAGCCGTTGAGTAATTATGTAGAGTATCGTATTCAGAAAATCCATTTGAAATACGACGGAGAAGGTTCCATTGTGATTGAGATCCAATCGCTTGGATCAATCATTTATCATTTGTTAAGTGAAGACATTAAAATCTTCTTATTTATTCCTATAAATAGAGTAGGTATAGGGTATAGAGGGAACCTGGGAACCTAAGCTTGTGCACTGCACTATAAAAATATCTATGTTGAAAATATAAAGAAAATGTAATAAAATGTAACTTTTATTACTTACTGCCAAATTCTTAAGCTAAGCACGCCCAAAACAAAACGATGACGTCCGTGAAATTAATTAATAAGTTTAATTTAACTAATTAAATTAATATTTTGTAATATATCATACTTAATTTCAGGCCAGTTGTAGCGCGGAAGCACGAGCGTGTTACTCTAAATGCGACAGTTACTGGATCGATCCCCACTCGAAAAAAAAAAGAAATGTTTGCATTTCTGCGCTCTGGTAACTCTCATTCAACACGCTTTGTTTGCAATCTGGCGCAAAATGAGGAACGGAATATCTTAACACTAGGTTCCCAGGTACTTTCAACCTACCCAGCTTTATTTTCAGAATGCAACGAGAAACTAAAAAATATATAACATCACTCCATCTTGCATAACAATATTGGCAGATAAAACAATAGATATGTTCAGACACTACGCTCTCCACTGTCCGCCAAATATTCGGCACATTGCTTATTCAGTGGTGAAACTCAACGCCATGCTTTTTCTCTTTTTAGAGTGATGAAGTGAAAATTAAATAAATATAATCACTACCCCAAGTGGGTAATCAAACGGTGACCAACTGTGCCGAGACGTTTTTTCATCTTGATCATTTAAAATACTATATACTATACTATATACCTATATATTTTCTGATATATACCTATATATTTCTTGGGATCGTCTATAAACGGACGGACGGACTAAGAAAGTAGTAGCCCCTCCACATCTCACACATACTGTTAACGGGAAATTATTGGATACTAAAAAAGGAAAGGAAGTGTTCCGTGTTTCATCTAAAGAAAAGACGACACTACTAAATTCAGGTTGTGGGTTTGACCCTCACTCTTGGTTATTGAATATTTCATATTTTGATTTCTCCGCTTTGACAACAAGGTAAATTGGGATGTTAAGCCTCAAAATCAGTGAAAAGTGGAGAATGGAACGAAATTTCGTAACACTGGGTCCCCAAATTTCCTCTGCCTACCTTCCCATGTGCAGGATACTGCGTGAACCTCATATAACGTAAAAAAAAAAAGGAACTTTAACAACATTTTTTTTAGCTTCACGCTGTATCCCGCATATGGCAGGATGGGCGGAGGGAACTTGAGAACCTAGTGTTAAGACACTCCGTTCTCCACTTTCCGCTATTTTGAGACATTGCGTGTTGAATGGACTGTGATTGTGTTCAACGCCACGCAACGCCTCGATCGAGTTCAACGCTACCTCTTGCCTTGTTACCAGAGCCAAGAAATCAAAGCATTAAATATT
>DWMZ01006388.1:0-10350 GCA_018249855.1 Eueides tales michaeli | reverse complement strand
TACACGATATTCTCGATCACCTTTTCTTCCAGCTTGCACTCGATCAATCAATATCAATTTTCTACGTCAACAACTATTATACAAAAAAATCGTACAGAACAAAAAGTATTTTATAGAATAGAGAGATTATACTAGAGGTACGTCGTGGCAAAGAGGCACAAGTATGTAAACACAGCAGATTTTCATACTAAATATTTAATATTTTCATATTTTTCTCTCTGGCAACAAGGCAAAGTGCGATATTGAGTTTCGCCACTCAACACGCAATGCCTTAAATTCGGAGGTAAATGAGAAATGGAACGAAGTGCATTAACACTAGGTTCGGAAATTCCTTCCGCCTACTCTGCCATGTGCGGGAGCATAACTCTGTAAGCTGAGATCAGTTCTATTTACCCAAGGTCTTTGTCAACTGCTACGTTATGCTTCTGCATATCACCATCAATCTTGAGAAAAAAATCTCTAAGATTACATATGTCGTGGTTATAAAGGTTCTTGACTCTCAAAAGGAAATCCTCCACAATTTGTGCATTCAGTATATCGTCACCAATTTACGTATTTCATAGTCTACCGATCTAATTCTGTCTGTGAACATTACACAATGCCAAAAATATAGATTAATAGGGCCATAATCCAATCGTCAAAGGCACGCATCGTGTTGCCTCACTGCTAATTTCATGTTACGCTCGTCAATACCGAATCCTACAGACAATCCAAGATATTTTAAAGACCTTAATGGTTAAAAAAACAGTATCTGGAATATAAATATTATCATATCTTAATAAGATCCTTGAGAAAAAATGAAAAGTTACAAGCTTCGTGTTTTGAACGTCAAACAATTTACTAAAGTTACTGCCTCAGACCTGAGAAGAACCGGTGAAAGAAACTCAGCGGGACATGTCTCTTTTTTTAACCAAAATTTTACGTCATGTTATTATTGACAATGATACATTTGAAATAGCCTGGAGCGAGCATTTTATTCCCAAGGCGTAATTTGGTAATAACCTTTAACACACAAACTCCTTACAACTTTTTTAAATTGTGAAATAGAAAATTCTCGTTTCTGGGATTCTATTGTAAAAGCGTACACCCTGTCCCATGAAAGAATTACGAACTCGGTGCAATCGAGTTATAGGTGCGCTGAGATTAAACTTATTTCTAGTATTAATATTATGTACTTATATCCCCGATTTTGCTAAACTCATAAATATTTTTCTTAACATACATAATATTTTCAAATATGTATTGCGATGCAACGGTCACAATATTAATTTCTTTTATTTTTCCCTTAAATAATCTTTAGGGCCTAATTTATAGATTGCACGAATAGCTCGCTTCTGCAAAACAAAAATTGATTTAATACCGGCTGCATTACCCCAAAGTAAAATGCCGTAGGGCATAATAATATGAAAGTAGCTAAAATAAACGAGGCGAGCCGTTTCCACATCTGTTAATATTCTGATTTTTTCTGACAAAAATTTTACTAAATGCAGGTAGTACAGAAATAGGTCGAAAATTGTTAGGATCTGATGTACTACCAGATTTAAATATAGGTATGGTTTTACTATATTTCATAAGGTCAGGAAACACACCATACTCTATACAATTATTAAATATATCAGCAAGATGAAGAGCAACAGCGTCTATTATATAACTAATCAACTTGACAGGGATACCCCATAGATCTGATGTTTTCTTGATATCTATGATCTTGAATGTTTTATCAATGTTTCTAGAGTTGAATTGAATTTAAAGTCTATATTAGATTTGTGGACGTACTCCTCCAGCAATGATTCAGCGACAGCTGTGGAAGCTATAAGGGTTTTGGTTGTGGAAACTGGAATATCAGCAAAAAAATTTTTAAAAATACAAGCAACTTCTTGATCGCAGCTTGTTTCACGACGGAGAGGCGGTGGAGGTCGCCACCACGGCGAACTCCACCGCCTCGCCGTCGCCGACCGAACGCACAGCCTTGCGTGGGTTGTTACGGGCGATTGCAGTTTGATGTACAAATACATCCTCCTTTTGTCATTCCTATCGACCGACGCCATTAAATCCAAATTAATTGACATGGAACCGGAAAATATGATAAGAGGTGACGCATTGGCATGTTTCCGTTACCAACATAAGAAAACTAATAAGTCTGGGCCCATAACCTAAAATAAAACGATGTGATTTTCATTGATTGACAAGAACAACTAACTTTATTAGAAAAGAAACACAGATTAAAAAAAAATACAATATAGATTGCGCTATGAGTTACACAAATAGTTTACATATAATAGATATTTTGTATTCAAATAATAACATGATTGACTGTGGTTATATACTTTTTCAATATATAGTTCGTATAACTTTTGTCTACTCTTATGAATTCCCACAGTCGCCCAATCATTAAAGGATAAGAAACTCCTGGATTTTATTATTTTAGAAGTAAATACAGCATTAAGCTCATTTTTAATAACATTAAATCCCATATAATAAGTTGGGTTTGTTAGAACACTGTAAGTATTGGAGTTTTGCTATTGTATTTCTTCTAAACATTTCTATACAACCAGTTGTCATCGGTACACACACATTTTTTTTTTTACAAATTTTATTTTTACCAAAATTAAATGAAGCCAACTGACCGCAATGATCTGAGCATAACATATTACTTATTGATTTTGGTTTACCAAGAGAAAAATCAATAATTCTTTACAATTAATTTTTTAAAATCAATTATTCTTTAGAACTAATTCTTTAGAATTAGTAAAAATATTGTCAATACAAGTGGCGGTACAACTAGTTATTCTTGTTGGCTCATGAAATAAACCAACTAGGTTATATGAATTTAATAAAGACCTGAATCTAGTACAAGTGGTGGAGTTCTCTAGTAAGTTAATATTAAATCCACCACATACAACTATAAACTTCTTAGATCCAGATAATTTCACAAGTACCTCTTCTAATATAGTTTCAAAGTGTTTATATAACCCAGTGGGAGGTCTGTACACACTTACAACAATGAAACGCTCAAGCTAAGCACAGGCCATTTCAATAGTTTGCTCAACGGAGAGGCTCACAATATCTTTACGTTCTTTAAATTTGTAAGGTTTTTTTAAAATTATTAAAGAGCCACCACAATTTGCTTTTTCTCTGCTGAACATACTGGCTACTTGGTGATTTTCGAAATTAAAAATAGCCTCAAAGCTTCGAAGCCAATGCTCTGTGATACAAAGTACATGAATATTCTTACAATTTGAAAATAATTCAATTTCTAATTCTTTACTATAAAATCCATGTATGTTTTGGAGACAAGCCAGAGGTGTCTCCCCGACCAGTTCCTCAAATAGGGTCTTATTATGAAATAATGCATGGATAATTTAAAGATTTAGATCATCAATGTATCCAGGAAATGAGATATCACCATACCATCAGCACGAGGTCGAAAGCCTTAAATTTTCCGACAAAGAGTTAAAAGGATTAGGAGCTAAACAAAATCATAAATGACTGAAGTCGGTGACAGTCTACTGCCCTGGAAAACATAACTTAACTGAACTACATCAAGATCGATTTGTTTCACATTATCTTGTTTTACAGGCCAACTACACAGTTGTAGCAGCATCTCTCTTCGGTTTGATACACGATTATTAGAAATACTACTTTGACTTTACCCTGAAACATCAATACTGAAAAGAAAGAAGCTGAAAATTTCATTGAATACTGAATGTTTTCTTGTCTGTTGTATAGTACAAGTCGGCACGTTCTTAAGTCAAGTCCAATTAGTATATATTAGTACATATCAATTAACTTATTACTGGATAACCGATTTGCGTGAATTCATTAATATCAAAGAAAGTTAAATGTAGTTATTATTACTTAGCATGTTGTTCCCCATTTATCTTAATAACTCCACATTTAAACGGGAGAATGTCGCACCGAATTTACAATAAAACCATAATGAAAACTATACGTAAATATTTTACGGTAAGCTTTGAAGAATATTCTACTATCTGTAGAGTTTGGTCAACAATGAAACTAGTTTGGTCCCTTTTTGTTATAACCAGCTAACATACTTAAAAGAATTGGTACCAATGCAATCGGTACATATAATGTGTTTGATAGACAAAGTGGAAAGTTGTTTAACATTAGTTTCTTCCTGTTTATTCTCTAACAGAAGTAACGTGTTTTTGGATAGAAATCTCATGTAGTATTTACTAAGTTCCCTTATAGATTTCTTCTTCCGAAAATCAACCAGGTCTAATTGCCAGGGTCTACCTTTAGACCCAAATTGCCTCACTTTGTAATCTTGTAGTTGGTCTCGATTTATACTTAATAGGTCGAGACCAACTACACAGGCTTGAATAAATAATACTAAGCACTAAGGTCTATTACCCAACTCCGAGCCGTATGTGGAACTTTATGATTGTGTAAGCATTGATTTAATTAGAAGAATTCATCTAGATATACTAAAATTTCTTCATGTTAATCGATTAAAATTATATTAAAAAACTGGACGTTTCGTGAGGCGTATCGTAATTGTGGGTTCGATCCCCACTCGAGACAATGAAATATTGAATATTTTCAACTTAAATATCTAATATTTTCATTCCTTCGCTCTGGTAACAAGGCAAAGCACGCCCTCGAGCTCCGCCACTCAAAAAGTTATTACGTAATGACTTAATTTCAGCGGAAACTGGAGAATGGAACGGAGTATCTTAACACTAGGTTCCCAAGTTCCCTATGCCCACCCTGCCATGTGCTTGATGCAGTGTGAAGCTGAATACGTTACGTTAACTTTCCTCACCTCGTATCTCAAAAATTACATTATCGTAAATTCTATCCAGAATTGTTCCATGAATACCGAATAAATATTTGCAAAACTAAAAATTAAAATTATTTAAATTTATTGATCTTTTAAGTAGCATAGTTACAGAAATACAAGACAAAACTAGAGTGTGAATATATCTTTTCTCGTACACCTTGATGATCTTTAGCATATAGGCTGTTTTTATATAATAGAACAATTACGCGCCTTTTCCAGGCCATCTTTGGACCCCTAGATATGGCGTAGTACGTAAGGATAGAACCCAAGTAAACTATTAAAGTGGTTTTAATTTTAACACGAATGAACTTAGTAGTTATTATGAGAATGTAAAACGCGGCTCCTTCACAACAATAAAAATCCAAACAGTCATAGTGTACCAAAACGCCTATTTTAGCCGTAAACAGATTAACGTCCATAGCGCTATTATTAGCCAATATTAGCCTGAAATTTTTACCATTTTGATTATTCGATTAATTTCATCTATCTCGGAAGAGCTTACTCTGGACGCTGGTTATAGCTAATTAATCTGGAATCTTATCATAAGAAATATTCACCGTTTTTAAGCGATTTAGAAATGTATTTCAATATTGTTCTGTAGTGCAGAGTTACGATCATTTGCTGTTGACCAGGTCACTTTCATAGAAGTATTTTTTTTCAAGCCTTTGAATGATAGTATTTTGCAAAAAAAACTATTTTATAATGGCAATTTTTTCATGCTCTGATTTGTTACAGAGCTCCTCTGATATATTGTGTAAGACTAATTTAGCTAAATGGCATAAAAAACTTAGCTTTAATAGACTACATTTTTATTATAATCACCATCTGAAATAAACTCTTATTATAAACACATTTAATCATAGTACACAGTATAAGAATTAATGCATGCAATTGGAATTATATTACAATTCAATAATGGGAACTCCTCATATTCGTTTCAATGCGTTCACACTGTTAACAATAAAAACGAAATAGGACTGCAAATTTGCATGAAAAATTAAATACAAAAAGTCTTTTGTTAGTTTACCAACAGAGTGTACACTAGATAATTGTCTTAATTGATGAAGAATTTATGTTTCTGTTAGATTAAAGAAAAATAAAGAACATGCTATAAACATAGTATTTATATTTAAATCAAAGATAAATCTCTCATCTTCACGCTTTATTCCGTACATGACAGGGTAGGCAGAGGGAACTTGGGCCCTAGTGTTAAGACACTCAGTCGACACTCCGTCGACACTCCGTCGACACTCTAATCGAGTGGGAATCAAGGTGATCTCAAGCTGAGCCTCACCGCTATGACACGCTGCGCTTTTCGCAATTGTGTCTTGTTGTAAGCGACGAGAGTGTCGGCCCAAACAGGTGCACCGCAAAGTGCCATGGACCTCAACACACCGATATAAATCCGTCGGCATAGAGAATCCGGCCCTCCGAAATTCAGCAATAACCTACCAAGGTCACGGGTGGTGATCATAAGTTCACGCAAGCTGTGCGAAGAGCGATTTAAACGACCCTCGGCCATCCAGAGTCAGACCCAAATAATTCACCTGGGCCCGAACCTCCTCCTCGTGACCCTGAATGCGCAGAGTAGCCTTGCGGGGAGGACCTTAAGTTTTACGTATGGATACCATCAGACCCAGTGCTTTAATGTGTTCGACGACTACATGAGTGCACGTTTCAGCCAAACGTGCTGCCTCCTGGTAAGACGGTGTCTGGACCTAAACTAGAGTATCATCTGCATAGCAGATGACACTTATCCCAAGAGGAAGACGGCCACGCAGGTGCCAATTATAGCCGATATTCCACAGTAATGGGCCTAAAAGAGACCTATGTGGAACTCCACAACTGACTTTGCTAAAACTAGCCTAACTTGCTACAAATTCCAAATAAAAATTGTAATTTGGAAGCTATTTTTAGCTCCTAAATACATTTTAGAACATTTTATTAGAGTTTTCAATATTAAAAACATAACAGTCTTTTAGAGTGGCTGGAGGTGATTCAAGAGAGGAGGGTCTAAAGTCTGTTTCATGCTGCCAAATTATTAGCCGATAATCTTGCCGATACTCTTCAGAAATGGTATTCGTCGAAATAGTAGTGGCTCATCATCAAACGTATTCCAGTCAGTATTAATGTCCTTGTCTTGTTACTATGTTTCACCTTCATGCCAGTCAGGATGTTTTCTTTAGAAATTGGGGACATTAAACGTTATTGAATTATGATTAAAAGCAAGGTATGTAAGCCTGTAATTATTAAAAATAGTTGATAACTACCCATATTAGTTGGTAATTTTCCAAAGCATCAAACGTGATATGGCCAACATTTTGTATGATATAGAAAGAAAAATAAAGGTATTTCAAAAATATTATTAATTTTTTTTTATGAAAAAAGTACCGGCCGGTGTAACACTATAGGAGCTAAACGTGCGTTATCGGCTTTTAAGGTGGAGATAGATACGCTTTTATTTGATTGCCTCAGGTAGGCCGTGGCGCATGGAAGGAAATTCCTACTAAGCCGACAATAGTGGAGTGCAACGTATTCTGATTATGAGGATGAAAATTCGACAGCAGATACTTAGTCAAATAGTTGTCCGGAAAACTCCCCGTGATAAACGCGATAGAGAACGCACAGCGAGGGTATGTCTAGCAAAGTCACAGTATCAAGCGTCCCCAACGATTTGAACGGCTATGTTGTATACAATCAAATGGTTCAAGCTGAAACTCAACGCTGGGCTCCAGCCCAGAGGTGAGAACAGTAGTCCGTATGAGGCTGAACCTGGACCCTATATAGGGCCAAACGGTGTTTGGTAAGTACTCTCTCGCTTTGCTGATGACCCCCATTTTCTTCAAGGCCAACTTTGTCTTGCTTTCCAGATGATCGCGATACTGGTAGTTACTCGAACAGCTAAGGCCCAATATACTGATGGCTACGGCTTTAAGTGGAGTATTATCGAAAATTACTGACACGACAAATGAGGTTTTTAGTGGTTAACGTGCAGATTTATGAATTGAACCAGGTTCTTTATACTCCAAACAGAGTCATCTCGAGAGATGTTTAGTTCGGCACTGGTCGACGTTATCACAAGAAACTTGCACGGCCGGAGTATACAGAGTCCATAGTGCTATCATCTGCGTAACAATTTATGTTACAGTATGCTTGTGCTGTCCCCTACGCTGTTTCTTCTGCATACAGATATGCAGAAGAGCCAGCGTAGGAGACAGCACGCATACTTGGGGGACGCCAGCGTTCACAGGCATGTATTTGGAGCGCCCCGTGCAACACTCAATCGAATTCGACTTGTGGATGTCCAAACAGAGCTCGCCTTACAGCTTTTTGACTTAATTTACCGTCAGGCATTGAGCTCTGACACCGTGGGATGCTCGGCAAAGTTGTTCCTCGGTTATCTATAGTAGACTTTGAGGCAAAAAGAGCACCCGGGAGATCGGCTTTCTCTTATGCCGAACCAAAATGTAATAACGAAGTGACTTTCGGACGGCTCTATCAATTTGCCAATTAAAGTAACAAAAGGCACGGCTGTACTTTCTTTTTATGGTTTTCACCTTAGGATTCTTAGTGATTAGTGCCTCGGCCCAGATTTGAAATGCCTCACGTGTGCCAGAGGCAGCAAGTTTGCAGAACGTATTAAACCAAGGCTGTGACTTGCCACCGTTTGGCACTATAGAGCTAGGAATGTAAGTTTTCATAAGCTGGAAAACCACGTCACCAACAGCAACAGCACAAGAACTAGGATCATCAGAAGAGAATCAAGCCGGCCCCTGGAGGCCGGTTCTTCTCTTCTGCTGACTGCGTGACCGCGTTTAATGGGCACAACACCGGGACTCAATCAACTAGGACAATTCATTCGATTCAAGACAATCTATTAGCAAAATACAGCCCTCATGCGTAGTCAGTGTATGTTACCGAAGCCAACTAGTACTATGCGCATTACAAAGCATCTCTACTTTCGTCGATAGCCGATTGCATGTGCTCCATGACCCGATCCGTTTCAGATTCGTTCTTCATTACCACTGTGATGATTTGTACGGGCATGCGTAGATGGACACAATCATCCGAGTCCGAACGGAGCCAGATAGTCTACATATCCCGACCTTCAAAGTTGGCAATACAACGGAAACTTAGGTCCCTCCTTACGAACATAGTGACACCAGCATGAGGTATTATAACGTAACGTCCAATTTTGTTGCCAGGGTGTTGAAGGTAGATTGTGTCATTCAGTCGGTACCGCTTTCATATTCCAAGGAGGGGTTGGAGATGAGCACCAGGGTCCGGGATTCCCCAATGCGAAACGCAACAGCCAAAGCTACTACTTAATCCTTTCCACCGGAGTAGTGATTTTTAACGATTTTCCACATGACATACGAATTGACAAATGCGATGTCCAGAAAACCCCAAAACAATCTGTGCCACCATTTCGGAGATTTGCGATCTATACAGTAAAGGGCTCTCAAACGATCAGCTGTATCTACGCCGCCCATATAGCTATTATAATCTTTGACAGCTACAGGACAAGTAATGGTAGACTTGGATCCATTTTTTCTTTACGTAGCACTGTTGCCCTTTCATTACCATGAAAATTAGATACTAAATAAATAAATAAATATCCAATGTCTAAATTTGAAAATCGATGATCACTGTCGCCCCTTTTCATTTGAAAATCAGCGAGCATATTTCCGGCTAGTCCTTTTTTATTACTTGGGATAGTTCCACATGCGTAGGTGTTCTCAGTTTTCAGTTTCTCCAGCAAAGCAACAGATGAGAAAAAATTACCGAAGTACACTATTTTCCCTTTACCCCATTCTTATTCCGTCAACTCCAAAACTACTCTCTCTCCCAAGCCATAGCCGGTAAATTTTGAATTCATTTCTTCGTCCTTCCCTTGATAAATTTGAAACTTCTTTATAAAGCCTCTCTGGTCAGCAAGACACCACAACTTGTGTCCCCTTTTAATGGGCTTCATAGGAAGATATTGTTTCAATACAGACCTTTCCTTAAATTTAATCATAGATTCATCTACACTCAGTTCGCGGGTACCATTATAAACATTTTGAAATGTTTTATTGAGTGCATCAATCATCAATCTAATTTTGTACAATTTATCTTTGTAGTCTTTAGGCATTTGGGAGTTATCATTGCAATACAGATAAGATAAAATAATAGCAAATCTGTCTCTTGGCATTGTTTTGTAAAGTAGTGCATTGTTGAGATCAGGTGCCGAAGAGTAATGGTCTCTCCACGCTGAACGAGTATTGTAACCCATAAAAAAATTCATACCTATAAATGTTAGAAGTTCCTCCTTTTTTAGGTTCAATACTTTGCTCCTCTGAGTAGCATAAAGGTTGCTTTGGTACACAATATTATCAATAATATCTCCAATCAATACTAAAAATGTATCAGTCGGGGCGCTACAGTGAGCAAAATAGTCTTCTATTACTCCAGTATATAGAACGTATTCCGGTAAAATTGTATCTAGGTCCTTCTTTTTCCATTTACGGTTTGGTTCAGGTAATCGCTGATAGGTTCTGTGTGAG